>QNGE01006655.1:0-29619 GCA_008508345.1 Paragonimus westermani
ATCGAGGTGATCTACAAAAATATAGACATACTGGAGGCTACAGGCAAATTTTCCCAACGTTCTATCACCATTCGGTCACAAAACACAAGATCTCAAGGATGAGGAGATAAAGGCGGACGTGTTCAGTAAACGAACAAACTGCGTTCGCATCATCTATAGAGCTCACTCGATTGATTACTAAGGTCACCTCCACCTGTTAAGTTACACTTGAGCTACGAAAAGTATTCTACCAAGAACATTTGAAATGGAATTACGAAATCAACGGATGTTGTGAACAGTTTCAACCGTTAATTATAACAAACGAAATTGAACTGGTGCAATTCGCATGACGATATCTTACCACGATGAAGTATTATCTGTTACATTATTGTTGACAAAAATGTCAGTATTTTCCCGTCGATGTTTTCATTTATATTAAAATAGTACAAGTAGATATGGCGAGAAAAATTGCACTATTGAACAACCTTCGAGACTAGTATAAGTAAGTAGACTTGGAAGTTATTGGTGGGGAGGCCGTAAATGAGTGAGTTTGTTTTGTTCAAATAGCCTGCTGATTAAACTCAGTGCACGTTTTCTAATCGGGATATATCAAACAGTCAACGCTTAACAGCAAATTTCTGAAAGTGTCAAACTAGTCCGTAGTTACACATTCCTGAAAACATATATCAGACGTCCAAAGAATTGCCCATAAATTTACCACTGGAAGATGTAAGAAAAATTGGAGTATTTTGTTTGAAATGAACACAAGCGGCGAACTAAATAACGATAGTTCTATTCAGGATTTTATTAATTCCAGGATAATATAAGTTACAATACCGTCATTGTTGCTCAATTCGTGGACAAATAATACAGGGAAGTCGGAAGTTTCGTGATTTGTTAGTAGATTCTTCATAATGTTGACAAATATCTGCCAAGTTGATGTTAAAACATTGTGCAAGATTATTGTAGGTTTCCATTCTCCTAATCACCTCAGTGTTTTGTCTCACGGTAAGGCAACTGATACAGAAATGAGAAAAGGATGCCAAGTGGTAAGAATCTGACGTAAAATTCATGTACAATACAAAACGATGAAGTGAAATGGAAAGGGATTAGTGCAGCCAAGAGCAGCATCGTGAGGTAAGCCGCTTCGTAACGAAAAAATATCACAATATTTAGCGAGAGTAAATTTCGGTTTCTTGGCCAGAATGGACATGATTCCAAAAGACGGTATAAATTGCACGTTTTAAAAATGACGACATTCTTCTGCAAACAGTAAACTTGAACTTTGGTCGAAAACTTAGGAGTTCTGATACACATGCAGAGGTATGCACGCAAACACTGCGTAAATATTATACTTTCGTTTCAGAGAATCAAATTTGCAACATGAGTTCAACGATAACTCACGTAAAAATGATTGAACCGACCAATGTTCTAAGTAAAATTGTGCTGCACCTGAGTCACTCTAGTGTGAAAAGTGTTTAGATATTAAAGCACCGATTTCCCTCGGTTCACTTCACCATTAACAATAGAAGAAACAAATCACGAGATGTTCAAATGTCATTGGCTCTACTCAGTCACAAATGTAAATTATCAGAATATGTAAGACATGCGGGTAACACCAGAAGTGGAAGCAGTTAACGATTGGATATACATGAAACGACGAGTGTCATCCATTCCAGGGCAGACAAAATGCATCAGTCAACAGTTTGTGCACACACACACACACACCGTCAGACAACAAGCACTGGTCAACACACACATCTAAACCATTTTAATTCAGTTCATGCTAAGCTTCCTGTTCTTTGTGAAGAGGAACAAGACGACAGTTTATCTTCTCTTCATGACAGGCACATAACTTCTTGGTTTTACCACTACCATTCTAGTTGTACCAAACATTTCAACCTTCGTTCACGTCAGTTCACTTCGGTCTCCTGTTTCTCTTATGAGCAGGGGGCAGACGTAGGTTTGTTTCCTCTGGACCATTCACTCACTAGACAGCAGGATGGCTCACTACAACGCTCAGCACACCACAAGGCAACTTGGGGTGGGCAATATTGACAGTTTTCCCCTCTCGCGCCAATCACTTACAAACAGGTCTGGTGCGAACCCTGTTTCACAGAACCCGACAGATCTACACCGATGTCTGTTTGCAAGTAGAGGAGAAGAGATTTGAGGAGGTGATATTCGCAAACGGATAACACGAGAAGGTAATCGATATTGGCAACAAGCAAACCGATGCAGACTGCCTCGAGTGTGGTTCCAAGGGCACTGGTATTTCGGAATCTATCTCCAACAGGCGAGCATATCACGACTGACGTGAGTCGAAAAAAGTAGTCTCTTCCAACTCGTACATGCCCCGCTGCTGAATTGCGTTCGCTACTCACAACCAAGAGTGTCGTTCAGTTTCTGTGTAATAGTGACTTACACCGGTCAATTTTCAATCACGGTGACACTTGCTTCGGCTGGGTAGCCCGTACTATAGCTTCCCAGCTGACAGTACACTATCCGCGGTCCCACCATAAAGCAGCACCTCTATTCAGCTGGGCTCGCATGCACGAGAAAAGCCCCTCCGAAATAAACTATATCGAAAACAAGTTGCGAGCAAATCTGAATGACACACACATTACTCGTTGATTGCCCACAAACTCTCCTCGCCTGATCGAGAAACACTTCGGCTGAAAAGCAGCTTCAAGCAATGTGCTGATGTACCTCACTTACAACGTCGTGGTATGCGGGTCGTTTCGATAAGTTGTGCGTGTCATTGCAGCTGACTCTATCGATTTCACTTACATACGATTAGTCCGCTGTGCACTTAACAGTACGGCAGCTGGCTCGATTCTGGTGGATGGTCATTGACCAGTGGGGCACTCAATATTGATTGGAAGAAACAGATCCCTCTTAAGTTTGTTACACCACTTTGTAAATGGTCACAAATTTGAGGTATGAAAATCAACAATATAGTGATTGTTCGAGAAGGTTATTGCCCGTGTGGCAAGGGATAGTGGACTGAACTCCGACGAATTCCCCACTGTGACTGGATCAAACTCAAGTGAAGTGTTGCAACCGTTACGTTCTCTTGGAACAGTGGCTGAGTTCACAATGCTTGCAGAATTTATTGAACGCCTTTGGAGAGAACGAGTCTGATTCCGCGTTTAACGCAGTCGCTCAGAGAACCTAAATTCCAATTCACAGTTCTGTCCTAGCCTGATCGGTTCTGTTCAGGTTGTGGACAATCACACGGGACGGACCAGCTTTATAATGGTAGATAAATCCACAGAAACGAAAGTTGTCAAACTCATTCTTCGCCCAGCTGAGTGAGGTCTTGTTTCCTGTACCCCATCCCGCCGTGTGCAAACGCGTCCAAGTGAGGATATCGATATTGAAATGTAGCAAAACTTTGGTGTATTTTCAACGCGCAAGAGAATAGCAACAACAGCCAGGCATATTCGTGTTCCTGAAGCAATCCCGTTTCCTAATGAAATTGACTATGACGCTAGAAGGAGAAAATCATACCACGATCTCCGGAGTAACATGCCATGCAGTCGATTCAAATACCAATATGTAACTGGTTTCGAAAATCGATAAAATCGCCACACCCATATGTCAACGAAATCATCTCTGACCCACAATACAACCACTACTGTCTTCCTTCCTGTATACTTCTCGCATCGTATAAGTTTTAAAGTCCGGTCACCTGAATGTTGTCTCGATGATTCAAACTGGCCAGATGTCCACGTTTTATCAAAAAGTAGGAAATGAGATTCCAGAGAAAAGACAAGCTCTGTGTTTGCTCGTTGAATTCAGCCGATTGTCTGTCCAAATAAAAATCACGCTCCACACACCCAAACAAAGTAGGTCTTGGCGTGCTACTTGCCCAGATACCATAAAGCCCGTCATGTGTTCTCAAATGTCCATTCAAGACGGATCCAATTTTCGAAATGCTCTGGCGTACCAGGTGTGCACACAACGAGGCGAAACTCAACAGCTCCGTTTTACGAGCCGGTTGGTGACTGTCGTTCTCCGACAATCGAAAATTTTGTATTGTGTAAAATATCGGGTGAGCAACTCAGCTGGAAGCTGGAATAGGAATTCGGCACGTCCAATATTGTGAATTGTTCAAAGCCGTTGACGATATTGAATACTTCGTCTCGTTACGGACACTCAGATTTCATGGTGTCGATGAGTGTGTGGCATGTGGATTAGCGAAGTGAGCATAGGTTCGTCGTCAATGTGAGTCGACAGTTCTCAGTATAGTCCGCAGCCAACAGCGGCGTTCTACAGGGATCTAGTCTGAATATTTTTATTCCGTCTGTCTTCCCGGATTACCCACCATGTTCACGTCATCAATGCTGCTCTGCGCTGATGAGATGGAGACCGAAGATTTGCTGTTCAGTGTCAACAAGTGTAAACTCACTCACATCAACCATCAAATCTTTGTTGAGTACTACCATGGCGACGCAAAGCAACCCATGCCAGTAAACAGAATATACACGATAACGGTGGTGTCAGATAGTTCCAGCGTGCTTACAAAATTGTGCAGCCATCAGCAAAACAACACGAACGGCCTTAAAATGGTATTAGAAGCACTTTGTGGCGCACTCTCTCCGCAATGATTCCCACTCTGTCCGTTCTCATAATCCACCCAACGTGAATACATACATTCAAGAATGTCATTCGAACCGTGCGAAAGATTTAGCGCTCATCGTGACCGTTCAGAGACAGGTCACTGAAAGAATTATCGGGCTCAGGAAAATGGTCTACCCATAGAGACTGGCGGAATCATGTCAATTCTCAATGAATTGCATACACCTCAGGGAAGACTGAATCCTATGATCTGTTGGAAACCATTTGCCATGATACGTCAATTCTGGCTTCATTGAAAGACTTTCATCCGTCACGTTTCCGGAACGTGGAAAGAAATCAATCGTGGTCCTGTCTGAGTTACGGTTGTGCATTCCAACATTAGTAACAAGTTGCACGACAGGAACATCTAATCCACTCAGCCTGTTCAAGACTTGCCAGATTTTGCAACAGCTTTTGTCGATCGATGGAATGCAGGCGACTGATCCACATTTCGTAGTTTAAGACGTCTGGCATGTTGCACCTCACGAAGTGGTCTTGAGGTGAATATATGGTCGTGAAACTTGTATCTGGTCAGGCTGTTTAAGGCGGGAAGCTGAGTAGGGTGAGGAACCTGAGTTTGAGATGCGGATTTGAGGCAAGACGAAGTCCATATTCATACTACAAGTCAGTAAACTGTTAGTGTTATCAAACGCGATAGATCAATCAGATTCATTGAATCAGTAATGACCAGCATTGCTCTGAGTCTCAACGAGAATGCGGGCATGAGTTGACAGATTTTACTTCGCAGGACTCTGTCCAACAAGTTGATCGTCTGAATGTAATTGATCTACTCCTCGAAGGTGGGTGGGTAAGTATATACGAGACATGAGTAACGATGAGCTACCGTCTAAAACGGTATCGAGGGAAGTTGAATTAATCGTATTGCAAAGAGTGAGGCAAACCGCAAATGAAGAGGGTGACAGAGAAGAGAAGATAATTAGCCGGTTGCTCACTCGATTTGTGCATAGAAAACAGGTCGGTGTAACCTGTGAGCGGATATGAACATCAGAGCAGAACGTTTCCACCCAATTTTCTGTGCTGGTTTCATGTTGCACTAAACACATGAGTGTAGCAACAAAAAGTTATCACGGAATTCCACGACACACGACATCAGATATTTTCACCTATCCAAGCTGACTCTACCATAGACTTTACGTAACTAGGATTTAGTTGAGGCGGTCCTTCTGGGTGATCAGCTATTCGAATGGACTACCAACAACTGGCAGATTGCAAACGGTAGTGAAGTAACGGGATCCTATTCGTTTGCCAGTTCTTAGGAATCACCCACAGACTGAATCACTTCCGCATAAATTTGATCTGCAATATACCAAAAATGCCGAATATTTCGAGTTGCGCATCGTTTGCATCATTTGAGTCACCATATCACGCGAATGAACCAGGCCGCGCCAACCTGACCAGTACATTCAGTGACTTTCATGCGATTCCCTCGATCGCGAGCATTTTCGCAGAATTTTATCTCGCGGTAGCATCTCCTGTGATATAGAGGGCATTCTGATACAGTCATCAACAAAACCATGACTTCCAGTTACCCTGTGCGATGAGAATGTGGACATGTCTGGAGAAAACCACATACATATGCGTATGGCGAATCGCGAATTAACTGTTGCTCGTGGAATACCAGCTACCTTGAAATTACGCTTTTCAACACCTATCTTCGTTTCCCCCACTGCGTCGGCTTTCAACTGCACTAAGTGGGAGCAACATAATCTATCGTTCACTCGCATCAATACCCGCCTCACCTTCTGTGCGAAAGTGAGCATTTATTCACAATATCCATGAATATCTTGAGTGCACGTGACCATGGGCTGGAGACGTTTATCGGGCAAAAATCTACTGATATATGTGATATCTATCAAGTCGATGCTGAAAACTACATCTATCACATAATTTCCATTAGAGCTCACCTCCTATGATCACACTTACTCACATCCATTCACACACGGGACACGTTCATACGCTGGCAGCCCCACCACACGACGAGACAAACTAACACGCAGAACTACGATGGCTAGACAAAATTCAACTATTGACACAAATCACTTTCTCCTCAACCTGCCATCAATCGTGCCAGGTAGCCAGTAGTCGAGCAAAGTGGATGCAGCGAACCCACTAATACTGCTTGAATAAAGTAGTCTCCCACAGATCCGGTGAACCGTCAATTTCTCTCATCGTTCTCATCGAGACCCCGAGAAAACACCAATTTACATCAGATTATATACTAACTAGATGCCAGTGAACTTGTACAATATGCACTCTCAGTTCGTTGTGCAGGGCTGTGAATCAGCTTCCGGAATATTGTTCGTGATAATGCAACACTTCATTTCAATGTTGCCCTAAATTCTTTTCGGAATACAGCAACACATCGCTGCGCCAGTCGAATACCGAGTTTCAAATTACTAGACAGTGCAAAACCGGTCCAGTTATGTTGTACATCTGCTTGCCACCTGAGTAACTGAAATCATGCAGATCGTATTCAAACAGTCTGCAACAAATTAGGCGAAATTCGGTCGATTTGCAGCGGACGAGATAACAGGGTGATTAGGAATGCTGTTTGAAGTTGCAAGATCAGTCGTCGTCAAACAGGAATGTAGATTAATGTGGAAAAATCATTACCTCGCATACGCAGTGGGCTGCCATTTTTCAGCTGTACATCTCAAATGCGTACTTCTCCAAATTCTCCGTTCCACAGTTGTCAACAGTTCACCCTGCTCTAACATAAGTGGATATATCTCAACTTCCAATGTTATGCCTGTCCACCAAATACGGTTCCCTGAATGAGAAGTTCAGCCTCCACATACAGTTTGCTTCCGTGTCACCAAGGTTCGAGATCAATGGGACTATGGTGTAACAGCTGGTTTCA
The DNA here is from genome assembly GCA_008508345.1 of Paragonimus westermani. Classification (NCBI taxonomy): domain Eukaryota; kingdom Metazoa; phylum Platyhelminthes; class Trematoda; order Plagiorchiida; family Troglotrematidae; genus Paragonimus; species Paragonimus westermani. Next base: position 7,484 of record QNGE01006655.1, read on the forward strand.
AGTTAGAACAACTGCATTGCTTACAGATTGAATGTGTCAACTGAAATACGCAGGTTCATGATCACATGGAATTCCGGTATGGCTCCTCCAAAAATGAAGCTGTGAACTCGAAGATTGTTCATGTTAGGCATTCCAAGCAGAATGTGTTTATCTCAGGACGGTGGTTTTCCACGACAAGCCGGTCACGAAATCTATCCAGCTGGTAAAGCTGCGATCAAGTTCGAATGAGCTTCCATTCAGGTCATCCAAGTTCATCGTATGTCTTCCAGATTTCACTCGCGTTTCCCTCACAAAATGATCTGGCATCCCGATCTCATCGATACTCTGTAGTCACCATGCTGAAAAGCGGTTTCACAAGTCACTGAACCAGATCATTTGTGCGAAAAACACACTGTCAGCCAGGGTGACTGAATGGGTCGGGTGGCAGGCTTGGAGTACGTAGAATCTGAACGCTAAACCATTGCGTTCTACAACGAACTGAAGGAGAATCAATACGCGACGCGTTACGCTGATCGAAAGTACTTCAACAGTTCCATCCAATTGCCAGGATCTAAAAGGGAAATGTGGATGCCTGCCTCTGGCGTTCGACGTTTCGGAACTTCTTAAATCTGAAGCATGGAAGCACTAATCTGTGAACACACTGTGTTAGACATCGCTGCTGCCATGTGCACGTTGGGTTTTGTGTTCCATACCGATCTACATCTACTGATCCAGCAACCTGGCATAGCCTACCGGTGCGAATCGAATTGATCTGTTGCTTGGTTGTGAGACAGTCAAATCAGCAGACAAACACACAAACCGTTAATTTGTAGGTTGTAGACGTTGGCATGCGTTAACATAAGCACCCAATTACGTTTGAAGACAGTGCTCCGGAGGGGCATTGGCTAGGCCAGCTCGGGATTATGCATACTGTGGGGTTGTATCACTAAGCTGGTCGTCACTTCTAGTGGATTTCTAATAACTGACCATGGTTCGTGTGTTGGAACCCCGCCTGGAACCAGAAGGCCAACAGACGGCGGTTACGAAATTGTGCTCTAAGTTCGAGCGATATGCTTGTCCGTTATGGGTGGACAAAAACGATTGAGGAGAATATGTCTGCATAACAGGTCTATTTTTCCCCCAGGTGATATGTGCTAATGTGTGCAGTGTCTTTTCATGGTGATTGCAAGTGGTATTTACATCGGTCAACCGTCATATGATGTGACAGTAACTTCTTGTTTCTTAATCGTGTGATATCAACATATGGTTTGGTGTTGCGGATATGCGAAAGGTTTCGAATATCGGTTCTCCGTAAAAAGTAATGACAGAAAATCATTTGCGGAGATTAATGAGTGTACAATGAGTATGTTCGACAGCGCAGATTCCTGCTTTCTTCTTACCACGAAAGCAACTTTCTAAAGAGTTGGTTGCGTTGAAATCAATTTTTATTCAACCCTCAGTTTCATTCGGCCGTTGCATATCACTAATGATTACCGAACCATTCTAGAACTGCCAAGGTTCTGCAAGGTTACATATTTAGCGACGCAGTAAGGAGTGAATAATTTCAGTGCACTATGGGTTCCGCAGTATCTATCAGTAGATGATGCCCAGCTGTCGACAACCGTCTAGAGACGGTTGCCTGATTGATCTGCCAATTTGTCTAGTAACCTCTCAACTGTTCAAGTTCACCAACGTAACGATAATGTTCGCAACAAATGTACCCACGCTGATTATCAGGAAATTCAACGCTGACAACCCCGTTAGCCAGTGTGTAAACTTTGAGTTAATATGAAGACACTCGCGTCGGTGGGTGACGTGTACAAAAATTCACGGTTCCAGAATTGTGAGTGAAAGCCTGTTGGAAATTTCTCGGTGACGTACAAGCTACCGAATCGCTAATATTCCTCGACAGTTCCGGATCTCCAGAATGCACAATTCGATTGAACATGAACAAGACTCGGTCCACATGGCTTAAGCGAGCATTTTTCACACACTTGAACTGGCGGACTACCCGCTCACTCGGATGAAGGAAGCAAATCTACCAATCCTACTACCGTCTCAGTTAACGTCTTTCGCACTACGTTTGACGGCTTCGGCCTGTTCCTATTGTCACTCTTCTGGGAGAAATCACGTGAACTTGCTTTTCGATAACTTTTGGTAGGACGAATGCTGTGGTGACGGAACTAGATTTCTAGGGACTACGTTGTGTCGAATGCCCATTATATTGAACCTTTTTCTAGTTGTCCGTATGTGAAGGACCTCACACTAGTAATTTATTTCCCCATGTGTCCATTGTTTCAATGACCCTACCACGATATTGTACTTTTCTTTATATAGATTTATGTACCTTCACTGAATTGAGTCATTAGTTCTTGCCTTTGCTATAGAGGAAGAATTCTGCGGTCTCTTCATATTTACCTTCCTGGATTCTCGATTTTCGCTTCATGTCATCCCAATTTGTTGTACGCTCTACTTCGTTAGTCGACAGTTATATTTCACTAGATATTATCTATTCATATGTTAAAGTAGTCTTGCAAAAATAAGCTAGGAATATCATACCATTTCTGACCTAAATAATGTGTTCACAGTTGCCCCAGCAATATGTATATAACTAGAGATTGTTGCAGATTCTGTGTCAGAAATCACCTTTCCGCGCTCACACGTATTCATTGTTCGTTTATGTAATATAACATGATTTGATGACATGTGTTATTTTCGCTGATTAACATCAAAACGAGTGAATTTCCATCAAAGTCTGAGGTTTGGATGAACGACACTAGATTTCCTGTGATACTAACTCACGTTGGATCATTCCGCGTAACTGACGATGTCAACTGTTGGGCAGGACAGAATATGTCAGTTTTTCTGCATCAATTCTATTGAATATGAGCAAATATTAGCGATAGTGTTCACTTCAAACAGGAGGGTGTTCAAAGTGAACAATGGGTTGAATGAATGAATGAATTCAAAGTGCAAGATCGAGAGGAGGCCAGCGGATGTAGGAACAACTGAAGTTAGTCATATGCACGATGTTTAGAGTATCACTAACAGCGACATCTGGCTAGAATTATTCATTCTGGGTTAATGTTCAGCAGGTTACTCAGCGTTCACTAAAATGTACCATATCCGAATGAGGCCGAAGTCGTTTATTTAAAAAGTGTCTGACCGAACCATATAGATTGAACAGTGTGAACATCTCGTAATTGGCCACGAGTATGACGCTGCGTTTTTCATGTCACCTCCATCTCACTAGACTCTGTAACTAACCGACTGGATAAGCTGCTCATAACTAACGCCGGAGCAATTATCAAAGATATGGCGTTACCTTTGAACAATAGTGATTTCATGTTTAACAGATTTTGCAAAATCTGTTAAGGTTAGTTTACTTGGCCCTTATCTATATTAGTGTAGACCAAAATGCAAGCACTATTTATAAAGTCATTAGATGGACAGGTGTCATAAGTGACCAAATCGATGAACACTACCCATGAGCAGAGTGTCATTGTATGCATGAGTAACCACTACCCCTGAAGCGGAAATGTTATCCACTATTATAATTTCCAGGCACGGAACCATTTCTGTGACCTGCGTTGAATACTGTCAAGTATATTAGTTGTGAGCATTCTAGAATGCACCAGAAAATAGCACCGATGTTCTAATTGGATGAAATCATCAAGTATTCAGCTCTGCCATCGATCATATGCAGCCTAAATGAAAATTCGACAATCAGGTGGTTCACCATTGCGTCTGATGCTATAAACAAGCGCGTGTAACATAATCATGGCAAATTTGAAACTCAGCGTGAACAGCTTACATGTTGCTAGTGTTGAGTTGCAATGAATTGTTATCAAGATGTTTTGGTCACAAAAGATAATTCACCAGGCGCGTAAAGAGCCACGGACACCGTTTTTTACTCAGCCGGCTAGAGAATATTCCGAGGTATGTTTATTTGCTCCGCAAATATTGTGGGTAATATTTTCAGAACCAACTGTCTTTACTGCTATGGATTTCGAATAAGGTGATTAGAAAACACGGATATCCTCCAAATGAGGAGCTCGGCTCCAAAACTTTCGGGGGGCGATTTTAGAATAAACATCACGCTTTCATTTAAGTGTAACAAGATGTGCTCCAGTGAAATCGGAAAATCACTAAACGGGTTGAGAATAACTTACAGTCACTGGCAGGTTGTAACGATATTCGTTGGAAAATCATTTGAAATGAACACTGATGTGATCGGAAAATATCGCCGAAAACAATCGTGGCATTCTAATTCACGCAGGTCAACTTTTACCCATTCGAAATAGTCAGTGACAAAACGTGAATTCCTTTTGTTGGCTTTTCCATTTTCTATGGTTGCATAATATGGAACTAACTTCAAAATATTTCATGCCATATAGTTCAAACTTGTACTACCGCTATGTACACCATGTAACTGTACGGATTTGCTCTGTTCGAACTTATTAGTCTGACTTCAAAATCTAACAGACCACATCCACTCTGTAAACAATATCACTTTTCGTTTTTTTTAGACTGACAACATCACATTTGACTTTCTAACATCCAGCCTAAAAAGTGGTCTTTATGCAGTCACAAAAATCTAACAGAACTAACGGAAACCAGGAGTTTGCAAAACAAGTGTTTTATGAGTTGCACATAAATAACTGAGGCGAAAAACTGCAAACAACTGGGGTTTCGCCTTTGTCCAAACAAAAACTGGAATTGAAATAAGCCATGTTGTAAATGTATTGTAATTTAGTATGTCCCTTTAGTGGCATGAACTTTTTTACTTATGTCTTGTCAGTAATTGCGCTATCGAATCGGTTAGTTTAACGTGGGTGGGTTTATGATAGGTCGATTGTTCCATCCTTCCTTAGAATGTTATTGTAAGTAATTTACGGGTCACATGTATATTGCCGACTAGATTGCATTTCTCTGACAAAAACAAATATGGTTTTTCTGGTTCAGGCGAAAGCCATAAAAGGTGTTCATAATGGTTCATGATGTGCGATGTGAAGATGACACTGCCTAACTCTTCCCTTCCTCAACTCAATTCGGTGGGTGGAGACAGTGGAAGGTACGAATTCAAGCTCACACTTGTTTGATAACAAATCCTATCAACATTTCTTACGATCTGAATCCGCCGGCGTTGAACTCAATCTAGACTACACTTAGGATTGAAAATTCGTGTCGAAACCTTATTTCATTAAACAAAGCAATAATTTAGAAATCTGACGGTATTTTCACTGTGAACATTAACATTCCGTCTTTTATGTTAATACTGGCATTACCGTGTCATTTAGTCTGAAATTATGCAGTCCTATGAAAATCAAATAGATAGAAATACATTTTCACTATACAATCCAGTTCAACATATTGCTGACTAACGGAATGTATATGTTGCAGCGATGATTTTGGACAGTGAATTATCCGAACCTGTGACATACCTGCATATTTTGTTCAAGAGCTTCACGCGACTCTGACTAACATATTCATTTCAATGTACGCTATAACCATATGGGCAAATTACACAACAACCTTGGAGAACGGTTCATGGTAGTTGTTTCGACAAAACTGGAGTCTGTTATTCCGTCGCACAGCAAGATTTTTGGCACTACGTGAGTTAGTTTTCTTTCTCCATTCAACTACACAGTCCAAGTTTCACTGTTAATGAACCGTTTCGTTGTGATCAGAGTTGTGCTTGTTTGCCATATAGGAGCGAATTCTAACCAGTTGTTTTTCACATCAACTGACTCAAATGTTGCCTACACTGTCGCACTTGGTTGGCATGGCTTCACATTATGCTTCCTTTATTTGTTTGGTAAACCGTTCCAAGTTAGCCTGAAACACGTGCCCAGTGGTTCGAATTTCCGGAATTATTAGAGGTACAAATTAAGACCTGAAAAAATACTACGGTTTTTCTTGCTTCCGGTATATTTGCAGTCATTCCTGACTATGCTGCAGCTGATAAATGATATAGTTCGAAATGAGAGACTTTTAGGCAGCTGATCAGCTAGGTAGCGTGTATCACACTAGATTCACATCATTTACTTCCGGCTCAGACTGGTGTTCGTAAACAGGCTGTAGCATCAATAAACGCGTCCTACGGATACAAGTCGTGTGTTGATATGAGAAAAACAGATCCCAATGCTAAGGCATTCTAGAATGCCACATTAGTTATGCAAACATCTTAGGATTCTAACAGACTTTGTGCAGTTTCGAACAGATAGGGCATTATTTGAACTTGCGGAATGTACATCATCACCTGGATGCTCGCATATGTTACATACAATTGATCAGTAAACTTAGTACCTACTCGTACACGAGTACTCCTGTTTAATACGTTAACTAGATGGCAAGTGCCAGATCATTATCCGTTTCCCCACAACGCAAGCTCTTCAAGCCTACCGTTTTGAATGCCTATATATCATTTCTCTAACTACTCAAGGTTATGAGCCATCAGTGAACGCAAATAGTTGATTACCTAACTGAACAGGAACGAATCAAATCAGTATACCTAGTTATGTTGAAGATCCCAAACAGATGCACCCGCCGATCTCGTTCGCCTAACCCTGTCAGCACTAGGTAAAGAATATAAGATTACTCTCCTACGTTTCTTGAAAGAGAATGGTGTTTTTCATAGCGCGAGCTAAACAAAACTGGAAACTGTGCAAGTTAGGCGATCCAATCGATCCGAACTTATCTGCTTCGCAATTACTTCAACAAAAGGGTATAATACATTCATGTCACCTGAGTTGTGTCCTGATACGTTGCAGTGAATTCTGGTGTAACTTAATGGGCTTTCCTTTTCATGCTGGACCAACGTATGTACAGTTGTATAATGAAAAAAGAATGCTTTCGAACCACGTCTATTACAGTTTTCTGGCATGAATTAAGTTCTAATTCTTTGGTTCGGATCGTGTGGTCAAACGACGCTAAACTGCTCCTAAATACCCATAACTAGAAAAGCACCACCAGAGAAACTAATGGACCAACATGTAATGCACAACATTTGTCGTTCAGCTGTATTTTAGAGTTTTGTTCTTGCTTGAACATACAAGATTATCTCTATACTCAGCTTTCGCAATGAAGGTTGAGTGAATTGTTTCTTATATTGTTGAGTTCAGCTTATCTTTCGCAAGTCATTCACTCGCCCTGAAGTTTAACACGGCTGGTAAGCTTACTCGGTGGATATACAATTTCTCCTAATGAATCAAAAATTCCTCAACGGTTTTCTATGGCTTCGTGCTGGATGTAGGTGGGTTGGAAGTGTAGATTTCTACTAATTTTTCCACAGAACCTAATCATTGGCTGGCTGTGTGGCAGTGTAAACCCTCATTACACTCCCGTACGCCATCAAGGTCAAATTCGTCCGATTGTATTTGCATTGCAAGTCTCGTAACTCGCACTTCTGCTCAGCACTCTAGCAGTGTTGTACACACACTATGCGGTTTATAACCGGAATACAACCGTTTCTATCCATACCGCAATTTCCAATTGACCTGAACTGACTCAAACCCATGCACGCGGCTTCCGCCTTCATTCGGCCTCCTTTCAGTTTGTCAGTCCGTGCTCCTTTGCTGTCTGTGATCATAGTGGGACATGTGCTGTCATCAGTTAGATGTGCCTGAGCAAGATTGAAAGTGAATGCTACTTGTTACCACAGCGTAGCCTGAATTACATAGTCCGCTACCACTCATAGATTACGAAGTCGGCTTCATGCTGACCAGTTGGGTTAACTGCGTCACCAGATAACTGCAGCACAGATTGAAGATAGTACAAATGCTCAATTGCTTACAGAGCCGGTGCAGGGCGCATGCAACGAACTTGCTCGTCCATATGAATTGTGAATTGGACGCTGAGTCACAACTTTCCGTGGAGTATGTGGAAGAAACACAGCTGTGTGCTTGATTGGAAGAGCCAACTTCTAGCGTGATGGCATACCCGAAACCTAACATTGTCTGAATACACTCTACCTTATCAGTCATATGCAGCAGTTTTGATAATTAATATAAACAAAAACGGTCAACTAGTGAGTTTTGCGATGCTCCACTGAACGTCAGCCTGAGCCGTTTCTTGGATGACAGCAGTGTGCAAGTCCTCTGCCCACGCTTGTCATGTCACCAAAGATACCCATACCCATTCGTATTCGAAGGCTTTCTTTAACTGAAAACCATCCAGCTTCTTCGGACAGAACTGCACATTTTCAAGTCTTGTCTGTCACATCTCTCAGCAGCAACGAATTTTATTTTCAGGTCCACCCATCCCCTTTTTGAGTACATTATATGTAAACGGCAGTAAAAGAAGTGGTACAAACAAACCTCGCTGGTTGCGAGCTATTTTCCAATAGTAAGAAGGCAGTACTTTTGCCTTTCTCATCATCAAACTAACCAGGATTTTGCATGTTTCTCTAAGCAACGTTGCATACCGAGTTTGTGTGAGTGCCGAAAGTGTACTTCGTCATAAAAAATAACGGAGTGTGCGAAATATAACGGTTGCAGTTCACAATATGTAAAGTTAGTTATAAATAATGCTTATTTTGCTCAGTGATGATGCATTTTGTTGAATTTATCGTTAGGTTCCTACTGGATACACAGAGAATGAACTCACGAGGTTGCAAATCTCAGTCATCATAACTGCCAGTCTCAAGCTGTGACTGAACTACTGAAGTACCGGCCTTTCTCGCTGGAAGCAGTGTCAGAATGTCCACTTGTCACTTTTGGCAGACATTCTGCACTTACCGGTGGATACTTATTCAGCTTCATGTTAACTCATTAGCCTCAAATTACTGCTGTGACATTTGCAATTAACTAACAGGCTCACTCAATGATATCTGTGAGAGACGGCGGTTCAACGTAAAATGCACCAGGGTCGATGCAACACTTGCTTCAAAACCTTCCATCTGGAAGATCTGCCAAGTTTAAAAATGGGGGGTTTTAAAAGGGTGTATTTTAGAAATTTGTATACCGCAGAAATGACCCAGTAAATGAATTTTGACTGAGTAATACTTTGTCATCCGTATGTTACGTTAGTAAGGGTGCGCCGCCATATCAGTAGAAAGATATTTGATGTCAACCCGTTATTAATAAATATGAATTTGAGAAAATAGTAACGAAAATAAGACCTGATGAGATCTCATCGTTTTCGTTTCCACCGTATGAAATTTGTCGGAAATACATCGTCCGATTCTCTCAGAGATGGCAATGCAGAGTTTTTGTGGGATCTTCACAAATGAATCATCAAGACATGTCAGCTCAACAGAATGTTTTATGCACCTCAACAGTTGAGTTCTCCATCGTTCTACGTACCTTTTCAACAAGTGGAGAACACTTAAATAAGAATGTTTAAGTCACAAAGTAGTAAGTACAACCGTATATCTAAGCAACTGTTTAAGGAAACAGGTTGCAGTGGTTGGCAATCTTGAAAAGTATCTGCTGACCGAGTTTTGGGGTTAATTCACAGATGAGAATGTTGGATTTGTGTATAAGTCTAGCTACTTACGAACTAATGAGAGAATAATTAGAACGCGCGCGTGTAAATGGATGTTTGCAAGAACATTCGGTGGAGAGATCCAGATTCAGCTCGTGTGTTTTGTCCTACAGCAATTTTACCAAAGTTTGTTCACACACTTTGAACTGATGGGGACCGTTGAATTAAATTGTCTACAGAAAATGCTACAACAGTACAGATGTCCTAGGGATCTGAGAAAACTGTGCGAAGTTATTTGACAACAAATCGGGCAAAACGGGTGAATAGTATATGCGATGTGTGTGGATAACAGCCCTAGTAAAAAGACCAACTCATTTGGAGGGAACACGAGCAGGAAGTTGACCGCAGGACGCAAACGAAAACTTCCGGACTTTGATGAAACCACCAGTAACACTGTGTAAGCGTGTTACGGTGTTATTCTATGCAAGTATTTAGGTAGTTATTTATTATTTAGGCAAGTGTTTGATAGAAAGCACTCGGGGTGAAGATGGACTGTTTAACAAAAGGGACAAACGGACATTAGAATGCATTTCATACTGATTCTTCTTTGTAAGTGAAAACTAATTGTTCCCAAATTTAGACGTACTGACAGTTCATCCACGGGACTCTGAGTAAATTGTTGGTCGAAATTAAGGATCCAGCAAGTCAAAGGAAAACTGTGACTTGGTCGAAAACACAACTTTACTTGGATGTTCAATTACATCGGACGATTTTCTTTCGGTATGAATGCAAATTAAAGTGAAAATGGAAAAAACAAAGTTGACAATATCACATTAGATAGTAGAGCTGATGATGATTGACGATCAGGCCTGACCACCATCTGGAGCAAATTAATTTCAAATTGAAATATAACCGCTTAAATATTCGACCAGTGAGACTTGACAGTCAAATTTTTCGACAAGTGAAAATTGGGTCATCGTCAGCTTTCGCGGAAACATCACTGCTATACAAGCGACTTTTCGGGACGGCTCTCAATTTCCCGTAGTGACAAAATGGATTAAACCAGACATGCGAGGTCGTCCAAGGTTAAGCGCAGGCGGCGCTAGGGAAACTGCGTAATGTTAGCCTAAGCTTCCATTGGAGCAAGAACGAAGTTATCAAAAAATGGCGTCGTTTCAAAGATGTGTAGGGTCAGGAGAGATTTGATCATTTCTATTTCGGGAACTGTTGTTAAGCGTGACCTGTTTTAACTGTGAGGTTAGAAAATAATTCAGTCCGTACATACTGACCTCAAGACATTCTGAAATCGATGTATCTCGAAGTAGTTCTCAAGAAAATGTAGCCAGGAGACCATCGCTGATTTTCTATTCAGACCACAGCTTAGCCATTGTAGCACATGATGGATGGTGATTTGGAGGACCCAGTAATGGTCTACTTTCAGCTGTTGCTTCGGTTTGAAATCAAGCTGACCACCCATCCACTCGTGAAATGTCGTACGGTTCGGACAGACGTCAGGTCTCAGTGTGTGTAGACTCCTCGGTTAGTGCTTGGTCACGTAAGTGCTGAGCTTCACAAAAACACCCCTAACTCGCGTCGCACGCCTGCATGTTTTGTGATTATAGTAATATCCATTCTTCTTGTGACCTTTTGGATCAAGCACAGTTACTTTCTTGTTCTTCACCCAACGACACAGCTAGCGGTCATGTAAGTTGTTTATTTTCGCAGGTTAGCCACAATGTAATTTGTTGCTTGAAAATTGACTAGTAACTTGTTGTTGTTTTCTAACTTGATGGTACGTACACTCGTGGTCCTATAATTGCAGTCAAACTACTCGTCGCTAATGTATACGTACATGTTTACCGGGTTTTACCTCCATCATTCGTACATTTTAATAATCGCACAGAGTCGATGCTGTCCACTTGTCTTCATGATTAAGGAATTTGTGAGCCTGTCGCGTTCATGTGTTCTGTACCATTTGTTCCAAAATGGGCACATTAGCCTTCCACAATGCATTAACGTGCGCAAATACGATAATGTAAGGTGTGAGTCTGCAAATTGTTGAATAGTAATGAAGAAATGTTTGATCAAAGCGGAGCGGCGACGCTGTCTAATTTTTCGTTTGTTTTCTGGTCCAGGCGACTGTTTACTATCAAATGGTGTGTAACACAAGTTGTTTGAGTCGGTATACTAGGCACAGTTCTTGAACCGCTGTCCCTCAACAACAATGCCAGGGGCACAAAGAATGATCGATAACATATTCTTACTCATTGGCCAGAGACCTCCTGCGGTTCTGTGAGAACTGTTATGGTTTTAGTAAACCAAGAAAATCAGTTGTCAGGCAAATTTTGCTCAGTGTTTCCCAGATGGTAATTTCTATGGATGACAGATCAGTTTTGAGAGGCCAGTGTCTTCAGAGTAAACGCTATTCCCTTTCTAAAGCACTAGGGTATTTAGCTGTGGCTATAAACCTACCCGAGCAAGGTATAATTGAGATTTCGAAACCCAAAATGGAAGGCCAGTTGCAGATATCCCAGTAGCAAACATTATTCTGTTTTGAGACGCCTGTCCTTAAACAAAAGTTGGTACACTAACAAAACCGTAGGCCGTAGTTCGGGCAAACATCCGCAAAAAAGCACACGTGAAAATCAGCGGACGGTTACGTGAATTATTTGCTTTAAACCTTCTTACTCTCTCATTATAAAATGTAAATTTTATGCAATTGCTTATTAGCACAGGCTTACTTATTCATCACTTATTGTTCATGCCCTTAATTGACAAAGCAGCTCCAGCCAGTTCAGTTTCGCCCGGAAGTATCTAATGGAGTCACCGGGAAAAAAATTGGTGAACCGGACAAACTTTCCGTGTTTTATTATCATATCATCTTAAATACGACAAATATGATGGGATTAATCGCAATGATTAAGAAATCTGAGCAACCAAAGTTACGAACCATATGGTTACCAGCATTTACACATTCACTGATCTAATTTGTTATATTGACTGTTCATGGGCCAAAGAAGGTAGACTGTCTGGAGGACCATACTCTGAGTGCAAAGTTCAGGGGTGCACAGTTGGAGAATGATAGTCTCGGCAATAGTCAATATCCGAAATCTCCATCATTTCTCACCTCCCGATCATCATTAAAAACATATTTCTGTGATACTCGGAATTATGGACTGTGAATAGCCCTAGGAATCGTACCTGAATTGAAACCTCTCACTCAAGTAATAAGGAGAAGACCTGATACTGGTGGCGGTAGGAAGTTGTTACTCAGGAGTTGAGAAACAGAATTTATGGGCATACAACAGTATTAAAGAAATCACAGTCTATCATTGGCTGATTGTATTAACACATGCAAAGTCACAAAGTGTCTGTCAATTGGTGCAGTGCAGAACAAACAAACCGGCGAATACCGTAAGACACAACACTAAGAACGTTCGTCTAATCCAGATGTTGTATCTTCAACGCGCCATTTGGATTGGACGTTTGTCAGTTGTGTTGGGGTTTGGATAAACGGTGATTCGAGTAGATATTCACCAAAATTTCCCCATATAACATCTGTAGGCCGTCAAATTTTTATTGTAACGTACAGCTTGCGCATTCGAGTTTGATCACAAATTATCGAGAAATAAGAAATTCATATGTGCGTTCTTCATCAGCTGTGTAAGCAATTTGTGCAGCGGTTATCTCGTCAGCATGTAGCCGACTTCGTCCTCTATGAGTGGTTATCAACCGCATAGTGTGTACAACACTGCTAGAGTGCTGAGCAGAAGTGCGAGTTACGAGATTTGGAATGCAAATACAATCGGACGAATTTGAACTTGATGGCACACGAACCATGGTAAGTTAAGAGAAATCCACTAGAAGTGACGACCAGCTTAGTGATACAACCCCACAGTATGCATAATCCCGAGCTGGCCTAGCCAATGCCCCTCCGGAGCACTGTCTTCAAACGTAATTGGGTGCTTATGTTAACGCATGCCAACGTCTACAACCTACGAATTAACGGTTTGTGTGTTTGTCTGCTGATTTGACTGTCTCACAACCAAGCAACAGATCAATTCGATTCGCACCGGTAGGCTATGCCAGGTTGCTGGATCAGTAGATGTAGATCGGTATGGAACACAAAACCCAACGTGCACATGGCAGCAGCGATGTCTAACACAGTGTGTTCACAGATTAGTGCTTCCATGCTTCAGATTTAAGAAGTTCCGAAACGTCGAACGCCAGAGGCAGGCATCCACATTTCCCTTTTAGATCCTGGCAATTGGATGGAACTGTTGAAGTACTTTCGATCAGCGTAACGCGTCGCGTATTGATTCTCCTTCAGTTCGTTGTAGAACGCAATGGCTTAGCGTTCAGATTCTACGTACTGCAGGAGTGCCACCAGACCCATTCAGTCACCCTGGGTGACAGTGTGTTTTTCGCACAAATGATCTGGTTCAGTGACTTGTGGAACCGCTTTTCAGCATAATGACTACAGAGTATTGATGAAATTGGGGTGCCAGATCATTTTGTGAGGGAAACGCGAGTGAAATCTGGAAGACATACGATGAACTTGGATGACCTGAATGGAAGCTCATTCGAACTTGATCGCAGCTTTACCAGCTGGATAGATTTCGTGACCGGCTTGTCGTGGAAAACCACCGTCCTGAGATAAACACATTCTGCTGGGAATGCCTAACATGAGCAATGTTCGAGTTCACAGCTTCATTTTGGTAGGAGCCATACCGGAATTCCATGTGATCATGAACCTGCGTATTTCAGTTGACACATTCAATCTGTAAGCAATGCAGTTGTTCTAACTTGAAACCAGCTGTTACACCATAGTCCCATTGATCTCGAACCTTGGTGACACGGAAGCAAACTGTATGTGGAGGCTGAACTTCTCATTCAGGGAACCGTATTTGGTGGACAGGCATAACATTGGAAGTTGAGATATATCCACTTATGTTAGAGCAGGGTGAACTGTTGACAACTGTGGAACGGAGAATTTGGAGAAGTACGCATTTGAGATGTACAGCTGAAAAATGGCAGCCCACTGCGTATGCGAGGTAATGATTTTTCCACATTAATCTACATTCCTGTTTGACGACGACTGATCTTGCAACTTCAAACAGCATTCCTAATCACCCTGTTATCTCGTCCGCTGCAAATCGACCGAATTTCGCCTAATTTGTTGCAGACTGTTTGAATACGATCTGCATGATTTCAGTTACTCAGGTGGCAAGCAGATGTACAACATAACTGGACCGGTTTTGCACTGTCTAGTAATTTGAAACTCGGTATTCGACTGGCGCAGCGATGTGTTGCTGTATTCCGAAAAGAATTTAGGGCAACATTGAAATGAAGTGTTGCATTATCACGAACAATATTCCGGAAGCTGATTCACAGCCCTGCACAACGAACTGAGAGTGCATATTGTACAAGTTCACTGGCATCTAGTTAGTATATAATCTGATGTAAATTGGTGTTTTCTCGGGGTCTCGATGAGAACGATGAGAGAAATTGACGGTTCACCGGATCTGTGGGAGACTACTTTATTCAAGCAGTATTAGTGGGTTCGCTGCATCCACTTTGCTCGACTACTGGCTACCTGGCACGATTGATGGCAGGTTGAGGAGAAAGTGATTTGTGTCAATAGTTGAATTTTGTCTAGCCATCGTAGTTCTGCGTGTTAGTTTGTCTCGTCGTGTGGTGGGGCTGCCAGCGTATGAACGTGTCCCGTGTGTGAATGGATGTGAGTAAGTGTGATCATAGGAGGTGAGCTCTAATGGAAATTATGTGATAGATGTAGTTTTCAGCATCGATTTGATAGATATCACATATATCAGTAGATTTTTGCCCGATAAACGTCTCCAGCCCATGGTCACGTGCACTCAAGATATTCATGGATATTGTGAATAAATGCTCACTTTCGCACAGAAGGTGAGGCGGGTATTGATGCGAGTGAACGATAGATTATGTTGCTCCCACTTAGTGCAGTTGAAAGCCGACGCAGTGGGGGAAACGAAGATAGGTGTTGAAAAGCGTAATTTCAAGGTAGCTGGTATTCCACGAGCAACAGTTAATTCGCGATTCGCCATACGCATATGTATGTGGTTTTCTCTAGACATGTCCACATTCTCATCGCACAGGGTAACTGGAAGTCATGGTTTTGTTGATGACTGTATCAGAATGCCCTCTATATCACAGGAGATGCTACCGCGAGATAAAATTCTGCGAAAATGCTCGCGATCGAGAGGATCGCATGAAAGTCACTGAATGTACTGGTCAGGTTGGCGCGGCCTGGTTCATTCGCGTGATATGGTGACTCAAATGATGCAAACGATGCGCAACTCGAAGTTGGTTGTGTTCTCCGTTGGTGCATTTTGCACTTCCCACTATAGCTGCACCAAACAATTCAGACACATGGACATTCTTGTTGGACAGGTCGAGTATTCCCCGTCTGAACATGCAAATCCAATCCAACCCAATTGGCTTTCGCTGACAGTTATTGCAATCAACATCCCACCCTCGATGTTGCAACCCGCACAGAACGAATGTTGAGAAGGTAACCGAGTTGACGGTCTCACTGTCAGCCTTACGACGTGTTGAGCAACCAGTAAGCCATATGCAGGCGAAAAGCATTCTAAACTGTTTATGCACAGTGTAATTTCCGTGTCATTGCTTGCTGCTCCAGTTGGCTCCCTTCATCGTGTAACACGTTTGGCTATCATATATGATTCGTTCGCTGTTTGCGACCAAGTTACTGGTGATGAGTATTTGCAATCTTCGGGTAAGGAAATATTCGGCATTTTTGATATAAAGCAGAACAAATTTATGCGGAAGTGATTCAGTCTGTGGGTGATTCCTAAGAACTGGCAAACGAATAGGATCCCGTTACTTCACCACCGTTTGCAATCTGCCAGTTGTTGATAGTCCATTCGAATAGCTGATCACCCAGAAGGACCGCCTCAACTAAATCCTAGTTACGCAAAGTCTATGGTAGAGTCAGCTTGGATAGGTGAAAATATCTGATGTCGTGTGTCGTGGAATTCCGTGATAACTTTTTGTTGCTACACTCATGTGTTTAGTGCAACATGAAACCAGCACAGAAAATTGGGTGGAAACGTTCTGCTCTGATGTTCATATCCGCTCACAGGTTACACCGACCTGTTTTCTATGCACAAATCGAGTGAGCAACCGGCTAATTATCTTCTCTTCTCTGTCACCCTCTTCATTTGCGGTTTGCCTCACTCTTTGCAATACGATTAATTCAACATCTCTCGATACCGTTTTAGACGGTAGCTCATCGTTACTCATGTCTCGTATATACTTACCCACCCACCTTCGAGGAGTAGATCAATTACATCCAGACGATCAACTTGTTGGACAGAGTCCTGCGAAGTAAAATCTGTCAACTCATGCCCGCATTCTCGTTGAGGCTCAGAGCAATGCTGGTCATTACTGATTCAATGAATCTGATTGATCTATCGCGTTTGATAACACTAACAGTTTACTGACTTGTAGTATGAATATGGACTTCGTCTTGCCTCAAATCCGCATCTCAAACTCAGGTTCCTCACCCTACTCAGCTTCCCGCCTTAAACAGCCTGACCAGATACAAGTTTCACGACCATATATTCACCTCAAGACCACTTCGTGAGGTGCAACATGCCAGACGTCTTAAACTACGAAATGCGGATCAGTCGCCTGCATTCCATCGATCGACAAAAGCTGTTGCAAAATCTGGCAAGTCTTGAACAGGCTGAGTGGATTAGATGTTCCTGTCGTGCAACTTGTTACTAATGTTGGAGTGCACAACCGTAACTCAGACAGGACCACGATTGATTTCTTTCCACGTTCCGGAAACGTGACGGATGAAAGTCTTTCAATGAAGCCAGAATTGACGTATCATGGCAAATGGTTTCCAACAGATCATAGGATTCAGTCTTCCCTGAGGTGTATGCAATTCATTGAGAATTGACATGATTCCGCCAGTCTCTATGGGTAGACCATTTTCCTGAGCCCGATAATTCTTTCAGTGACCTGTCTCTGAACGGTCACGATGAGCGCTAAATCTTTCGCACGGTTCGAATGACATTCTTGAATGTATGTATTCACGTTGGGTGGATTATGAGAACGGACAGAGTGGGAATCATTGCGGAGAGAGTGCGCCACAAAGTGCTTCTAATACCCTTTTAAGGCCGTTCGTGTTGTTTTGCTGATGGCTGCACAATTTTGTAAGCACGCTGGAACTATCTGACACCACCGTTATCGTGTATATTCTGTTTACTGGCATGGGTTGCTTTGCGTCGCCATGGTAGTACTCAACAAAGATTTGATGGTTGATGTGAGTGAGTTTACACTTGTTGACACTGAACAGCAAATCTTCGGTCTCCATCTCATCAGCGCAGAGCAGCATTGATGACGTGAACATGGTGGGTAATCCGGGAAGACAGACGGAATAAAAATATTCAGACTAGATCCCTGTAGAACGCCGCTGTTGGCTGCAGACTATACTGAGAACTGTCGACTCACATTGACGACGAACCTATGCTCACTTCGCTAATCCACATGCCACACACTCATCGACACCATGAAATCTGAGTGTCCGTAACGAGACGAAGTATTCAATATCGTCAACGGCTTTGAACAATTCACAATATTGGACGTGCCGAATTCCTATTCCAGCTTCCAGCTGAGTTGCTCACCCGATATTTTACACAATACAAAATTTCCGATTGTCGGAGAACGACAGTCACCAACTGGCTCGTAAAACGGAGCTGTTGAGTTTCGTCTCGTTGTGTGCACACCTGGTACGCCAGAGCATTTCGAAAATTGGATCCGTCTTGAATGGACATTTGAGAACACATGACGGGCTTTATGGTATCTGGGCAAGTAGCACGCCAAGACCTACTTTGTTTGGGTGTGTGGAGCGTGATTTTTATTTGGACAGACAATCGGCTGAATTCAACGAGCAAACACAGAGCTTGTCTTTTCTCTGGAATCTCATTTCCTACTTTTTGATAAAACGTGGACATGTGGCCAGTTTGAATTATCGAGACAACATTCAGGTGACCGGACTTTAAAACTTATGCGATGCAAGAAGTATACAGGAAGGAAGACAGTAGTGGTTGTATTGTGGGTCAGAGATGATTTCGTCGACATATGGGTGTGGCGATTTTATCGATTTTCGAAACCAGTTACATATTGGTATTTGAATCGACTGCATGGCATGTTACTCCGCAGAATGTGGTATGATTTTCTCCTTCTAGCGTCATAGTCAATTTCATTAGGAAACGGGTTAGCTTCAGGAACACGAATATGCCTGGCTGTTGTTGCTATTCTCTTGCGCGTTGAAAATACACCAAAGTTTTGCTACATTTCAATACCGATATCCTCACTTGGACGCGTTTGCACACGGCGGGATGGGGTACAGGAAACAAGACCTCACTCAGCTGGGCGAAGAATGAGTTTGACGACTTTCGTTTCTGTGGATTTATCTACCATTATAAAGCTGGTCCGTCCCGTGTGATTGTCCACAACCTGAACAGAACCGATCAGGCTAGGACAGAACTGTGAATTGGAATTTAGGTTCTCTGAGCGACTGCGTTAAACGCGGAATCAGACTCGTTCTCTCCAAAGGCGTTCAATAAATTCTGCAAGCATTGTGAACTCAGCCACTGTTCCAAGAGAACGTAACGGTTGCAACACTTCACTTGAGTTTGATCCAGTCACAGTGGGGAATTCGTCGGAGTTCAGTCCACTATCCCTTGCCACACGGGCAATAACCTTCTCGAACAATCACTATATTGTTGATTTTCATACCTCAAATTTGTGACCATTTACAAAGTGGTGTAACAAACTTAAGAGGGATCTGTTTCTTCCAATCAATATTGAGTGCCCCACTGGTCAATGACCATCCACCAGAATCGAGCCAGCTGCCGTACTGTTAAGTGCACAGCGGACTAATCGTATGTAAGTGAAATCGATAGAGTCAGCTGCAATGACACGCACAACTTATCGAAACGACCCGCATACCACGACGTTGTAAGTGAGGTACATCAGCACATTGCTTGAAGCTGCTTTTCAGCCGAAGTGTTTCTCGATCAGGCGAGGAGAGTTTGTGGGCAATCAACGAGTAATGTGTGTGTCATTCAGATTTGCTCGCAACTTGTTTTCGATATAGTTTATTTCGGAGGGGCTTTTCTCGTGCATACGAGCCCAGCTGAATAGAGGTGCTGCTTTATGGTGGGACCGCGGATAGTGTACTGTCAGCTGGGAAGCTATAGTACGGGCTACCCAGCCGAAGCAAGTGTCACCGTGATTGAAAATTGACCGGTGTAAGTCACTATTACACAGAAACTGAACGACACTCTTGGTTGTGAGTAGCGAACGCAATTCAGCAGCGGGGCATGTACGAGTTGGAAGAGACTACTTTTTTCGACTCACGTCAGTCGTGATATGCTCGCCTGTTGGAGATAGATTCCGAAATACCAGTGCCCTTGGAACCACACTCGAGGCAGTCTGCATCGGTTTGCTTGTTGCCAATATCGATTACCTCCTCGTGTTATCCGTTTGCGAATATCACCTCCTCAAATCTCTTCTCCTCTACTTGCAAACAGACATTGGTGTAGATCTGTCGGGTTCTGTGAAACAGGGTTCGCACCAGACCTGTTTGTAAGTGATTGGCGCGAGAGGGGAAAACTGTCAATATTGCCCACCCCAAGTTGCCTTGTGGTGTGCTGAGCGTTGTAGTGAGCCATCCTGCTGTCTAGTGAGT
Source organism: Paragonimus westermani (assembly GCA_008508345.1). Taxonomy (NCBI): domain Eukaryota; kingdom Metazoa; phylum Platyhelminthes; class Trematoda; order Plagiorchiida; family Troglotrematidae; genus Paragonimus; species Paragonimus westermani. The sequence continues at coordinate 27,657 of QNGE01006655.1, forward strand.
GAATGGTCCAGAGGAAACAAACCTACGTCTGCCCCCTGCTCATAAGAGAAACAGGAGACCGAAGTGAACTGACGTGAACGAAGGTTGAAATGTTTGGTACAACTAGAATGGTAGTGGTAAAACCAAGAAGTTATGTGCCTGTCATGAAGAGAAGATAAACTGTCGTCTTGTTCCTCTTCACAAAGAACAGGAAGCTTAGCATGAACTGAATTAAAATGGTTTAGATGTGTGTGTTGACCAGTGCTTGTTGTCTGACGCTGTGTGTGTGTGTGTGCATGAACTGTTGACTGATGCATTTTGTCTGCCCTGGAATGGATGACACTCGTCGTTTCATGTATATCCAATCGTTAACTGCTTCCACTTCTGGTGTTACCCGCATGTCTTACATATTCTGATAATTTACATTTGTGACTGAGTAGAGCCAATGACATTTGAACATCTCGTGATTTGTTTCTTCTATTGTTAATGGTGAAGTGAACCGAGGGAAATCGGTGCTTTAATATCTAAACACTTTTCACACTAGAGTGACTCAGGTGCAGCACAATTTTACTTAGAACATTGGTCGGTTCAATCATTTTTACGTGAGTTATCGTTGAACTCATGTTGCAAATTTGATTCTCTGAAACGAAAGTATAATATTTACGCAGTGTTTGCGTGCATACCTCTGCATGTGTATCAGAACTCCTAAGTTTTCGACCAAAGTTCAAGTTTACTGTTTGCAGAAGAATGTCGTCATTTTTAAAACGTGCAATTTATACCGTCTTTTGGAATCATGTCCATTCTGGCCAAGAAACCGAAATTTACTGACGGTGAATATTCGGTTTTTTTTTTTACGAAGCGGCTCAGCTCTCGGTGCTGCTCTTGGCTGCACTAATTCCTTTTCATTTCACTTCATCGTTTTGTATTCTACATGAAATTGTACGTCGGCTTCTTACCACTTGGCATCCTTTTCTCATTTCTGTATCAGTTGCCTTACCGTGAGACAAAACACTGAGGTGATTAGGAGAATGGAAACCTACAATAATCTTGCACAATGTTTTAACATCAACTTGGCAGATATTTGTCAACATTATGAAGAATCTACTAACAAATCACGAAACTTCCGACTTCCCTGTATTATTTGTCCACGAATTGAGCAACAATGACGGTATTGTAACTTATATTATCCTGGAATTAATAAAATCCTGAATAGAACTATCGTTATTTAGTTCGCCGCTTGTGTTCATTTCAAACAAAATACTCCAATTTTTCTTACATCTTCCAGTGGTAAATTTATGGGCAATTCTTTGGACGTCTGATATATGTTTTCAGGAATGTGTAACTACGGACTAGTTTGACACTTTCAGAAATTTGCTGTTAAGCGTTGACTGTTTGATCTATCCCGATTAGAAAACGTGCACTGAGTTTAATCAGCAGGCTATTTGAACAAAACAAACTCACTCATTTACTGCCTCCCCACCAATAACTTTCAAGTCTACTTACTTATACTAGTCTCGAAGGTTGTTCAATAGTGCAATTTTTCTCGCCATATCTACTTGTACTATTTTAATATAAATGAAAACATCGACGGGAAAATACTGACATTTTTGTCAACAATAATGTAACAGATAATACTTCATCGTGGTAAGATATCGTCGGGCGAATTGCACCAGTTCAATTTTGTTTGTTATAATCAACGGTTGAAACTGTTCACAACATCCGTTGATTTCGTATTTCCATTTCAAATGTTCGTGGTGGAATACTTTTCGTAGCTCAAGTGTAACTTAACAGGTGGAGGTGACCTTAGTAATCAATCGAGTGAGCTCTATAGATGATGCCAACGCAGTTTGTTCCTCTACTGAACACGTCCGCCTTTATCTCCTCATCCTTGAGATCTTGTGTTTTGTGACCGAATGGTGATAGAACATTGGGAAAATTTGCCTGTAGCCTCCAGTATGTCTATATTTTTGTAGATCACCTCGAT
>QNGE01006656.1:2925-26769 GCA_008508345.1 Paragonimus westermani
GATGTGGAGGTGCAGAAGGGGCTTCGACCTCGGAGATTGCCATTTATTCCAGTGGACCAGAGGGACCGGGTAATTCGACTTGCACACACAGATGTCCACATGGGACGAGAACGCGTGTTCGAACTGCTGCGGCGGAGGGTATTTTGGCCCACGATGCGGAAAGATGTGATTGATTTCATTCGATCCTGTCCCACTTGCCAACAAAACCGAGAGACAGTGACCACAACACCACCCATGCAATCGATCGTAACAGAGGAGGCTGCTCACACCTGGGGCATAGACATTTTTGGTCCACTCCCAACAAGCTCGAATGGAAATCGCTACATAGTCGTTATGATTGACCATTTTGTTGTGAATCCAGAAGGCGGATGACGCAAAGGTTACTTTATTGGAGAAACCAACACACTACTTAAGCGTGTGAGCACAACTAGGAACGGAAACACTCATTTGCACACCATATTCTTCTGAGGATACTCTAGTCGCTTTAGACACCATGTATCAGTTCCGTCGTGTAGCGAACGCCACTATATGTCATTCTGCCCTCCAACGATCCATCCCGTATCTCTGTTGTATTTATCACGCGATTATCTCGCTACAATAACACTGTATTTTGACTTTTTGGAGTTGCATTGTTGAGTATCGGGGAGCTGAAGTTGCATGTGAGAGCGCTTTCGTCCCCATCATGCCTGTGAAGCAAGGGTGCCAACGATTGCATTACTATCACGCGTAAAGCCAATCCAATCAAGAGAGTGAATAGTTATTCCACAAAATACAAAAAAGTTTAAAATTGGATGACAACAATGTGGTCGCTCCATGAGAGTGTCGTAGAACATTGATACGTAACAGACAGCTACTATTGGCAAGGCTCCTTTTTTCCCTACAAGCAAACATTTCGACCAGAACACTGTGTCCGCAAAACTGGTAACTCCGTGCATTCATTGTGTAATGGTGGACAATGTCTTCGTGGCCGTTCAACGTTGTCACGAAATACGAAAACCTTGAGTGTTTCATTCAGCAAAGTGGGTGAATGTTGTCTGCCTGGTTAGGGTCTTCGTGATCACTCAAATCGCTGGTTAGAAATCGCCGGGATTACGATGCGCCAGTCAACGGTACATCTGCATCTAGACATTTAATTCCTTTGCTTAATCAATTCGTTTGCTCAAAAACGGTTCACCATGTACCATAGACGTACTGCACTGACGCCTAAAAACATGGCGAAATGAAGAATTGAAACGAATAATGGTCAAAGAAAGAGGAATAAACAAATAGCAATGTCATTAACACCATTATCAATGCCCGCAACAGTATAGGAATCAACATTTTGGGCGATCCTAATTAAACCGGGAAAGATCAAACCTCATCCAATCTAGCGGTAACACTTTCACACCTAGGTGCACTTTTGTTGTTCGCCATTCGCTTCACAAAGTGAGCGTTTGAGAATGGATGCAAATCGTAAATACGCCCTGAGATGTACGACCGATAGGGTGACAGAAACATGCAACACCGAAGCGACGTTTTCACTGAACATACACTGCTCCACGAGTAGAAACACAACCTAAGATTGATCGCAGCTTTCAAACATATAAACTTCTCAGACAGCTTTATTTGGAAAAAACACGAGATTCGAGTTTCACCTCTGCTGACCTAGCTCGTCGGTAGTACGTATATTTGTCACGACTTAAGTGTGAGATCCGGCATGTCCTGACAAGGCTAACATTGATCCCATAGTAAGCACAACTAGATTACGCATGAACGCTCAGCGATATTTCCACACGAGCAATTTGCAGGTTGCTTGATCATCTCGAGGAGAGAATACTAACTGTTTCGCTCATTCAGACCGATCACCGAATGCTTATGCAAATACCCCCAGGAAACGAGAGTAGGCGGGCATAAATAATCACATTAAGTTCCACAAACGTGTGAAAACACCAAACCCACAGTGGTAAAGTAAAACTACATCTGGAAGAAGTTCATGCAGTTATTATGAACAAAAAAGTTTAATCGTTTTCCAGTGGCATTCCACACCTTATAGAGAAATAATAAGTCACCACAGTCTAACCACGCGAGTGTGTTCACTGAATGTACCAGATAAGCAATGGAGAATTTTATTTCCTATTTGCACGCCAACATACATGGGAAAGGCTTTGAGGACACAGCACGATTCCAGCACTTCACACCCTAACGTCATGGATGATCCATCTATATGCCCAAAACCCCGCAGCACGTCCGCTAATTGCATTATCTGTGGTTGAGGTACACAAGAGAACACATGTAAAATGAGCATACTAACGTAAAAATGTTTGTCCTGAAGAGCGTAGCGACAAAAGCCCACATACTTTGGGCACCAGTCACACTCGTACAGCAGTTCAGAGTAACACAAACGAGGAGGCGGTAGTGAAACCGAAAAGCCTTCATCAGGCCGCCCACGGCGACGGTCATCAACAAACGATTCTACTATTTCTTTCGGTCTGAAAACCAAACAGCTCACTGACTTGCGGTACATAAAAATGACTTCGAATATGTTGTTTTTTAATCATCCTCCCAAGCATTCCACCAACCTTCGCTAGGCTTAACGCAGGCGGGTAGGTTGCCAATCGAAACAGCCCTCAATTAAGACAAGGGAACTAGAACACCTGGCACAGAGCTGCAAGTTGTCGCGAACTGTTCACAGAGGTTAAAACGATTATAGACGGTAAAAAATCGGTGACTTATATTGAGCTGAACCACTGTACACTCATGAAAAACAGAAGAAAATGCTATAAAAGAGAGACCACTTAACTAATAACAATAGCTATATCAATATTCGAACAATCAGCAACAAGGTGTCTACACCTTGCAAGCAAACAACCAAGCTGTAAGTGAAAGTAATGCTTCATCACCAAGACACCTTACTTACGAATTTCACTGCCACGCATCACTAAGTGCACTTAATCCAAAAACAAATCGACTAAACCACAACAACATTCACGCCACTGAGCTCGATTAGCCGCCATCCCACCCAATGTCTCAAGTCACTGATTCTGTGATTCACGAAGTCACTAGCCCCGAAGACGAATCGGACCTACAATGGCCAACCCCTTCGTGAACGACTTCATTTCTCTAGACTATATCACCAGCTGTCAACCACATACCTTACGCCAGTCGACCGCAGCATCAGCAAACAGTGCTCGATGTAGCAAACGACCAGCTGGCATCCTTACTACATAGCCTGATCATCTAAGTCTGTAAGGACGTAAGAATTGAGTGAAAATAACTCGTTTGACAATCGCTACTAAATACCCGTCTCTTAACCTCTCTGTTGCTTACCCGTCGGTGCCACCCGACGAGAGCGATCGAACGCAGAAATCGGTAGTCAGACACCTGAAGACGGCTCACCTCTTCTAACCTGGTCGACCAAGTTTCACTGCCGTGGGATACTACGGCCTTCACTGTCGCCTTAAGCCTCAGAGATGAGCCTGTGTTGCCAGAGACGCCTCAGATTGAGGAACACCAAGCTAGCCTTCAAAATGCGCGCTTCCACCTCACTCCATACACCTCCGTCGACGATCAGGAAGCTTCCAAAGTATATAAGTCTGTGAACAACCTCCATAACTTCACAACAATCTTACAAAAGCACTTTGCACTTTGAGGCTACAAGGCGCATTTCGAGGCACTCAGCAGAACGAGAAATGGCGTCTAACACTGTCTGTGCTGCTTGAATATTGTAAGACAACAGCACCTTGTCGTCAGCATAAGGAAAAATCACTCAATCTTCTATCAGGTAGAAGGTCCACGCCGGCATCTGGTGAGTGCCGCATGCATTCCTCCATTATTTCGTCTATGGCAAAATTAAACGAAGCGGGTGGAAGTGAACAGCCTTGATGTATGCCGCTCCTGTCAGACAGTTCACCGTAAACCCTAACCTGAGTTGAAGTATGGCAGTTAAGCGCCGACAGTATGTTCACAAATTTGGTCGGCACGCTCTGTGTTCGAATGACTCTGAAAGTGCAGATCGATCCACCCAACCAAGCGCACCTTCAGGGCCGAGGAATACGGCAACTGTTGGCCGGCGGAACACGCGACGTTGCTCCGGGATTAAGCGGAGACTAAAAATGTAATCCATACATCCTCGCCCAGGGCTAGAACCTGCCTACTCTTCCCCAATGTTTGTATCACGAGCTGCAGCGAATCGACGATACACAATAGATGTCAGTGTCTCAGCAATCACCGAGGTCATGCTTATTTCCCTGAAGTTTACGCAAGAGTCCCCTGATCTCTCTTTTGAACGGCGGAACTATTACAGAGTGATCCCAGCACGCGGGGGTGATTTCCGTTGCCCAGATCAGTTGATGCAACCGAGTCAAAGCCTCCACAAACGTCTCCCCGCCTTCTTTGAAAAGTGCCGGCACGAGATCGTCTGGACCAGCATGCACCACTACGTTTGAGAGCCAAGGTGCAATTACGGACCTCAGTCTCAGTGGGTGGTTCAAAATCTACCAACCCTTACATGTTTGTGGTAGCAGCACAGTAGAAGCACGAGGTCAGCTAAATTGACCCTCAAAGTGTTCCGTCCGGTGCTTTAACCTTCTAGACTTATTATAGGTGGGTGTAACACCTGCCTCGCTGGTCGCTTCACTGACAGACGGTCGCCTGGGACCAGTGGCACGCATACGTCCGAAGAGTCTGCCGATGTTTCCCGAAGTGAAAGCGGTCTCCACTTCTTTAATTCTCTCCATTAACCAAGCCTCACGATCAGCCTTCAGGCTATGCTTCAGCTCTCTACAGATATCTCCCCCCAACTTTTTATATGAGCCGCCAGGAAGAATGCTCCGTCTGGCTTCTAACAACTCCACGGATTTCTCCGAGGTCCAATGTCTGTTCAGCCCATGTACCCCCGTACCGCATGCTACAGTACCTGCCTCACGAACGGTCTGTGAGATCTCGGTACAGCAGCTATTAGGATCTTCGGAGTGAGAACTGCTAAGGCAGCTTTCTAAGCTAGCTTGATACTTATGCTTTACTGACGGTATAACCAGTTTCTCAACAACTAGTCGTTGTAATCGGTGAGGTCTTTGTTCAGCAAAAGTAAGAACGAAATGACAACATACCAACGCATTTTGTCAATCCACCTGCGTGCTTCATAAAGCCTGAAGAGTTCAGCGGTGTTCTCTGATGCATGGGCGGTTCTTTCTTCAACATTCTCCACTGGCCAAGCTACACTACCAGTAATCAGGTAGGTATTCGTCGTTGCATTTGGTCTGAGATATTGACAGGACACCCAGACCTGGACTGGAGAACGACAGGGGTTTTTAACCAAATCCTTTTGCTCAAGATTCTGTACCACAAGATAGCGGGTGATTAGGAACGTGCCAGAACTGGTGCTTTTTTCGGAGGACTTTAGCCTTCTTCCAACTTCCAACTTAAATGACCAATAGAGGGCGATTTTTCATGTGTCTGATTATTGGCCTACCCGGTGTGAGTGACTTTGTCAGTGTGTTCGTTAGACCGTCCAATTTCGTCCTGATGGCGTTGTGGTAGATGTATTCAGCCACTCTGACACTACTGCTTGCATTGTTCAGCATTGCACCAATCTTCTACGATCGTACCATGTACCCTTCCGGATCCCGTCATACAACTGGCCGAACGAAGATGGCGCCTCAAAAAGTTGGTAACGGTTATCTACAAATTCAGAACTTTTAATGTACTTCCCTCGGTACTGGTGTCGGATAAATCAAAAACGGCCTCACCGACCCAAAGAACAGTCTTGGTGTTCGCGACACTCCATGAGCTGGAACACGAACTGTTCAGTCACTTACTTGTTCGTTATGTTACTCAAGCCAACCAACCAATGACGAAGTTTATATGCGGTTATCAGGAGGTAATCAAGGTACCTTACAAAGGCAGTGACCGTCCATGCGTAGTCGAAGAGTCTCTGAGGCTGCCGTTGGACTGTCCACGAGTCAGTCCTTTGATGAGGAGACGACGCATCCGGCCACTTCGTTGCCTTCGTGTACAACTTACTACATCGGCACGCAACTAATTACAGATGGCTTTGCGGTTGACTCCGTTTATTCCGGTCAAACGGTGGCCGAAATAGTCTCTACTAGCGTAAGAGTCTCCACGGAAAATCGGTAGTTCTCGCGAATTCCAGGCATCTTTATGAACAAACGATCAACGCTGTAGTAAACCAAACGGGCGCAAACCATATTCGTGCTTGTGTTCCAACTTCTGTTTGTCAAACGCGGAAAACTTTGTCCCTGTCGTGATAAGTCAACCTCCTGGATCCATTTTGTTTCTTCATTCAGGTGGATTAATTAAGCACGTAGTCATGGCCCACAACTTCAAGATTAATATATTGACTGTAGGGGTGACCAACCGCTTTTCATGCATCAACCCGGGGTAGGAGACGCGAGACATTCAATGAACAAACTCGCATGACAAAACTTTGACGCCTCATCAGCCGTAAACAGAGTCACAATTGACCTGAAGAGACTTGCGGTGGTTACCAACCTGGACTTGGATATCGGGTAGTCACTTTCGGCAAGTCGAAAAGAGAACAACCGTCAATTTAAAGACCAATTTAAAACGCCTAGGTAGAAGTGTCAGGCTTGTATGTCACACAATGCCCCCTGTCCTATGATAAAGCGGACAAGGCACTGTCAAGTTGTTTAACTCCAAACACGAGCAGCTGCAGTAACCATGGACAGAGCTCTCAAAGTTACAGTTAGTAGTCGTTGTCACTATCACTAAAATGTCGCGACTCATTGCGATTAACACCTGAAACAGCTTCGTGAGAGAAGATTAACTAGAAACAGCTGGACAAAACGCAGGTTTCGAGATCCAAAAAAGGCAACTAATACTCAGAGAAATCTGAGTGGTTACAAACCGGAGTAGATGTTCGATTCCAACCTCCTCTGCTTCTTCCGCTCCAATCTGCGAATGCAACCGATCGAAGGTTTTGGTAGTCGGAGAACCGTCCTGTGAAAAAGGAGACGGGAAATAAAAAAGACAACTGAGGTTACATATCTAGGCTTGTTGGGAGCGGAATACCAATGCATTCGAACGACTTGGTTGTCAGCATATACCATTCGTTCTGAAAGCAGCCGAACATAGTGCTATGTATGTGCTCATACATGTTACACCGCATAGTGACCAAGGGTAACAGGTATCAATGCACGTTCACTTCTTCAATCATCCTCTGAGTTGCACCAGAAGAAATACCACCCGTTTGTTACAAAGTTGATTTTCTCGGTGCAATCGTGTTCAGAATAAAAATCACAGTGTTCCTCTCAGCTTCCTCTGACGAGTAGTCAGCCGAAGTTAACAGCTCCTTGATACAAATGTCCAAGTTCATTTTTGACATTCAATTCTACATTTCTAAACGATAACTTTATTTTTCTCTTAGATGCTTTAGCTCCTCTTTTTCGTACATCCATGCCCTGTATTGAATTCACCAACAGAGCACTGTGTCACGGTTAAGGGTCGTATACGATGACAAAATACGTAACAAAAGATTTCTGTATTGTTGGAGGCATTCTTTGTGTATTAAAACCCCTCTTTCCGTTGGGGCTTAACTTGAACGGAAATAACACTCTTCTGTTAAAAAGCTAACAAAATTTCCGTTCCTATTGAATTGGCAACACTACGGAGAAAGTGTCAGTGTCCGTTGGTTCCACGAAACCATCGGAATTCTGGAAAACCGATTATCCTAACTACAAGTTCGCTCAAACAGTTGAGGACGGTGAGGGACTCACGCCCAAAGTCAACCACGTGGTTGAAATACTCCTTTAGACTACCTGTTATGGTTGCTTTATCAGCACAGGTTAACGTAGGATTGAACCAACTAAGAATCCGAACAAATCCACAATGCAAAGAAGATTCTTCTACGAACATGTAAAGGGGATTCATCATACACTTCTGAAAATTCATTTTAAGGACAAACAAGACCTCCTTTAACGTTTGACCTTGTCGTTCCAGTTCAGACCCTTACCTGAAGCAAATCAACTAAACTTCTGCGGATTCTCTCTCGAATTCGTATCCGACGGGTTCTTTGCAGGCGTAACAAAACGAAGAGACCGCTTGCAAAGCAATGACATATTTTTAGGAACCGCTGTATGAATCTGGACATCATTATCACCACAGACAGCAATACATCAGTGGTTCACACTAATGCTTAACTGCCACACAACCATGAATAAAAAACAAACCTTGTATAGGAAGAGGGAGAAGGAAAAAAGAAGGGGATCGGAAGGGACCTAACTACTGCGAATAACTACGTCCAGAGTCAAACATTCAACATCAAAGTGCCTACACCATGCACAGAAACAACCGAGCTGCAAGTGAGAGAAAGACGTCATCAGCGAGACAGCTTCCTTACGGCTTTCATTGCCCCGCGTCACTAAATGCACTCACTCCAAAGACAACTTGGTCGAACAACAACAACATTCACGCCACTGAGCCCAATTAGCCGCTGCTTGAAAGTTGTCAAACAGCAACACCTTGTCGTCAGCATAATCAAGATCAATCAGTCTTCCACCAGGTAGGAGGTCCACGCCGGCATCTTGTGAGTGCCGGAGACATTATTTCGTTCATGATGAAATTAAACAAAAATGGTGACAGCGGACAGCCTTGACGTACGCCGCTCATGGTGCTGAAACTGTAAGACAGCTCACCGTAAACCCTAACCTGAGCTGAAGTATGGGAATAGAGTGCCGACAGTATGTTCACGTACTTAGTCGGCACACCTCTGCGTTTGAGCGACTACAAAAGTGTGGATCGATATACATGACGCTGCTCCAAAATTTGACGAAGAGTGAAAATGTGATCTACACATCCCCGCCCGGCGCGAAACCCTGCCTGTTCTTCCCTAATGTTCACCACCCGAGCTGCGGTTAGTCGTCGAAGTATAATGGATGCTAGAACCCTAGAAATGACTGGGGTCAAACTAATTCATCTGTGGTTTTCGCAAAAGCCCCTTATACCTTTCTTGAATATGGGAGCTATTATCGCGTGAGCCCAACTCGGGGGGATGGTTTCCATCGTTCACACAAGTTGAAACAACTGAGTCAAAGCCTCTACTAACGCTTCTCCCGCTTCCTTGAAAAGTGTCGGCATGAGGTCATCTGGACCAGCAGCCCTAGTACGCTTGAGAGCCGCAATGCAATTGCGGACCTCAGTCTCACTGGGTGGTTCCAAGTCTGTCGACCAGGGCACTACACTACAAGTTTGTGGTGGTAACGCGGTATAAGTAGGAGGCCAGTTAAATTGCCCCTCAAAGTGTTCCACCCATCGATCTAACCTTCTGGGTTTATTATGAGTGTGCCATCTGTCTTGCTGATAGCCTCATTGACAGGCGGTCGCCTGGGACCAGTGGCAGAGATAAGCTTAAACAGTTTGCCAGTGTTTCCTGAAGCAACAGCCGTCTCCATCTCCTTAACTTTTCCTAATAACCAAGCCTCACGATCGGCATTTAGGCTACCTTTCAATTTCCTACGGACATCTCTTCTACACTTGTTATATGAACTGCCAGGAGGGATGTTCCGCCTGGCTTCTAACAACTCCAGCGATTTCTCCGAGATCCAATGTATGTTCATTCCATGTACCTCCGTGCCGCATACTAATGTACCTGCGTCACGAATGGCCTGTGTGATCTGGGTCCAGGAGCGATCAGGATCATCGGAGTGAGAACTACTAAGGCAGATTTCTAAGCTGGTTTGATACTTATGCTTTACCTACGACATAGTCAGCTTCTCAACAGTCAATCGTTGCTGTCGTCTGGGTCGTTGCTCAGCAAAAGTGAGTACGAAACGACAACGTACCAGTGCATGATCTGAGTCTAGGTACGTGCTCCAATAAGGACGACAGTCTTGAATGGAACCCCGCCACCTATAACTGATAGCTATGCGGTCTATCTGAGACAAGGTCAGATTGAGAGAGCAATGACGTGCACGATGCCTAAAACTAGTGCTGGTTAAAAACAGTCTATGCTAGGCTTACAGCTGCAATAGTCGCCCGCCATTGTCCGACCGATGTGATGCTATCCGAAACCTGCCACCTAAACAAGATGAATCTGGACACCAAACCTTGGATACTATCTGAACTGAAAATCAACGGTGGCTGAGTACCCAAACATTGATCAAAAAAGGCCCTTTCTTTTAGAACAAGAAGGAGATTGTTTCACTGCTGTCAAATAATTTGGTTTGTGAACACTTATTTTCAGTTCTTAGAGTATTTACGAACGTGACCACAGCAGATAAGATCCGCTGAACACGAAGATAGCTGCCCAAAAAACGCAACTACCGCACTACTTCAGGAAACCTGTTGCACTAACAGCAGTAGTTTTCCGTCCTGTCTGAATATTCGACAGAATCGGCATAAAGAGTTAACAGCAAGCTTATGGTCTATCTCGTCCATGTCAGACTCGGAAGTATTATGTACTGTATGCAAGTCACATCTTGCAACATGAGAGATTTTGATTGTTTCATCTTAAACGTCATACGCTTGCATGTCACCTAATTTACCATCCATCCATCTATCCACGAGCGACTGCAACGCTGCCGTCGTAGTTCCCAAGCCTATTGTATTCATGTTCAGCTGTTACATGGCGTGTTGGCAACTCACTTCGTATCGTAATCAGTTTTCTACATCAGTAACCTTAAATCGCGCCTTCAATGTGAACTATGAAACTGGATGGCTGGTTAAATCTCGCACCTTCTCGGATATGTAAACTGTGCACCCTTCAATATGCAAGCAGGGTTACTTGTAGAGCTCAGCCGAACGGATCAAACACACTTTCCATAAACTGTAGCACCCCACTTCATAAACTCACACTATAACGGACGTGTACTGGCTGAGTAGACGCTTACTCAGGCGGATAAAACAATTCGCTGTTGTTATGGGTGTCTTGGTAAACAGCGTTCATTTAGTTCTTGACGAACGTTGAGCATCTACGTAATCACCATTTCTCACTAGTTCCTAAAGTAACCTACATTCGATCGCCCGACTTCGAGAGCGGCTACAGTTCTAATTTTGAGTGCGTGCTTTTGTAATACGTCCTTTCAGCTTCAAAAGTTGATAGTAGGGTCAATGAAAATCAACACGTTGTTTGTAGTTTACTAGGTGATCTACACATCGGCTGTACCGCCATTATTTGTATTTCGGGAATGCGCATAAGTCCCGTCAAACCTGCTGAAACGGACCCGTAATTAATCAGTCTGTGGTCCACAAACCAGCGGATCATAGTGTTGTGGCTGTTATCTTTCACAATGTCCAATTCGGTGAAGATATTGAATAGGGTGAACGAATGAAGGTTAAATGTAGAGATGAGAGGAAAATGTTAACTGAACAGATAATCAAAATACACTAAGGATACATGTCCGTAAAAGTACAGCAAGGACGAACAATAACCGTTTACATAAAGGGTGGTAATCGGTCCCGTGGGGCTAGGCGTCCCAAATAGTCTTGCTTATTTTCTTCCAATAATGCAAACTATGATAGCCACCCTTCATCCAGGTCGAAAACACCGCAAAAGTTAAAACATTCTCCAGATTTTCGAAACTGAATAGATCCTACAGCCAACATCGAAAGTAACAGTTGACACTGATGTTCAACTGTCATAACCACGAGAAAGAAGAGTCAATCCCAACATCAAAAGTAGGACTCCGTTTATAAAACTTTTACGCTTACAATCAAGGAGCGAACATCAGGTATGCCCATTGAAAACCACCAGTCAGGATGAGCGATGAAATGAACAGCTCAGAGTGACCGTATACAAATTGATAACCAATGTTTTGTTTCACGGCTGGAAGGTCAAGTTACATCCACCAAAAACCACCCTGACAAAATCGGCCAGATTGTACGTGACGTGCACATTTACACTTATTGTTGTCCGGATGCGCTTCGTTAATGCAAAATAGAACTCCTGAAGAGGGATATAAGGGACAGAATTTCAGAGTTCTGATTGAAAGCGTAAATATGCATCACATTTTTGACCGTATTCTAGGTCGACCGTCCTCCGAACACTGAACTTGATGTGTATACAGTCTACGGCACCTCTGAAGAGCAGCCGATACCTGGCAGACAGAGAGTTCTAAGCCGTGCTGCTGTGACGTTTCCTGAAACCACACCAGCAAAACGTGGTACCACTGTCGTCTGCGTTGGGGACAATCGATGTATCTCCAAGGCGGTGAACCTTAAAGCACGTTTAGTTCAAGTGTCTTCATATTAACACAGCTTCCTCTGGGGTGAAAGAATTCCTTGGAGACCGCGTCTCACCAAAGTTCGCCATTGTAGATATTACGGAAACTGTGAAGGAAAGAAAGGTTAAGGAGAAGAGGCAGATTTATCAATGTTTATTCTATTTTATCAGGACAGTCAACGTGGTGAAGGTGGTGAAGTAACTCTGAGCTGACTGTTGTCTGAGAAGATTGGCGTACATAACTCCACCATTATTAAATCGCACGTATGTAATACACTAGATCTCAATATATATATCATTAACTGCCAGTTCTATAGCACGGTTTCGTCTTCTCTTTTTAGCTCGCACACCACAGGTGTCAGATGAATAAAACCTAATTCTTGAGCGACAATTCAATATTCAACGTCGGTTGACAGCTCGTTTATGGATTACATGAAGTCGAAACCGCAACCGGTGTTATACACTTCACTAGCTAATGATATGAAAACGTGGATAAGTGTGAATAGTATTCACCGCCACCGCTTTCACCTGCTAGCCGTACTCCTGACTAAAACTACCGCTGGTTATGGCAGTAGTCTGTGAAGCAGCAAAGTAAGGAACAAATGAACATGTGAATAGCTGCGCTGAGGGAGAAAGACCAAGAAGTGTTCGCGAGAGTGTATCGCTGGGCCGCAGTGCACCAAATCTTAGTCAGCCACTCTAAGTGTAAATTAATGCAGACTCGTCGTTCGCTCGTTACTTTTCATGGGTCGAAAATCCAGCTGCAATCATACATGACCCAAACTGCGTCATGTTCATCATAGCAAACAAAGGCCTGACCAGAAGGTGCAGTAGCTTGGTCCACCGCCCACCTCAGCAGTAGCGTGGAATATCCCGAAAGAGAACAACTTTATTGAGAAGATTGAAAAGTGATAAAACAAAACTAAGCGGAAGAACTAGAAACGTTATGGAAGCAGGTATATCAGTGACTGGTGATTTGGGAGGTCACGAGAACCCCAGTTAGGCAGACGACACCTACCCACTTTGTGCATTAGAGCAGTCGGGGTCTTCATAGTTCGTGGCTAAGCTGTTGATTGGCCACCACATGGTTTCACCTAACTGTTGATGATGTCAGTATAATGCCCGGTACGGTGAACGCTCAACTGGCATACAGAGTACGCGACCCAATCACCGCAGGCTGTGCAACGTGATTACTTGACCAATTGATCGCGCATCCTGAGTGTACCGGAATAGGGGTGGGCGAACGACTGTGTTGCTTGCGCGATCAGTCCACTTAATGTGGGCTAAGTGGCGGTGACAACGATGGTCAAATACAAGTTTACTCATATCTTTGTGGCGAACTGGTCCCGTTTACGAACCTTAGAGTAAAACAGAACGCACACAAGCATTATAAATCCTTTATTTTAGCGAAAACCGAACGTCTTCTCGACGTCACAAGTGACGCACGCTTGCGAAGGTAACTGATGCCTTTGCAATCCCCGCTGATATCTCATCAGCAATATTACAAGCTGATAAGATAGTGCTATCCGACTATGTGAAATGGTCCACAGTCTCAAGTGAATTGATTGCACTTGAAAGAGCACTTTGCACTTTGAAGGTGCAAGGCGCATTTCACACGGACCAGCCCGGTCATTCCCTTGTTCAGGATGACCTGTATGCCTTTAGCGGAGAAGCTAAGTGAGTCACTATCGTACGCTTACTCTATGTCGGTTAACTTAGTACCAAGGGGAAACTCAACAACAAGATTACTGGATTCCTCAAGCGCACGGTGTGGAATTTCGTCCATGAGAAAAGTGAACAAGAAGAGTGAGATCGGATATCATTGACGAACTTCAATGGAAGTGATGAACGTCAGAGGCAGTTGTCCATAAATCCTTATCTTGCTTGCAGAATGGACATAGTGATTTCAACAGGTTCACGTAGTTCCATGGAACTCGCCTGCGAAGAAAGCAGTTCCAGAGGACGTTACGAACAACCAAATCGAATGCAGTACTTAGATTCAAAAATATCACAACCATCGGCTACCTGTAAGATAACCGGTGCTCTAGGATAGATCGCAAAGTAAAAATGTGATCAACGCACCCTCGACTCGACCGGAATCCTGCCTGTTCTTCATAGATTTGACTTCAAGTAGGCATAGTGAATCGACTCAAAATGAGGTCACAGAGTATTTGGATGCAACAAACTAGAATGCCACTATGAATGACTTCGAGGATACTACTGTCGAGGAGTCCTAATCACGAATTCCCTCACAGGTTTCTCAAATCGTCCGAAGGAGTTTTGTCAGTTCTGACATCCACCTGTCCTCGCCACCCTTGAAAACAGAAGAGAGAGGAGATTTAGTCCAAAAGCCTTGTTGCGCTTCAGTAATCTAAGCTCCACGACCACTTCTGCTTCAGGTGGAAGACCGTCCAGGATGCAGTAGCTAAAAATTCGGATCTCGTCGTCCAAATCGTCTGATCGAGGCCAGCTGAACTGTTTCTCAAAATTTCCAGTCCTCCTATCAAGTCGGCGCGACTGACTGATGACAAGTGAATCATCGATTCCGCATATGGCCTCACCTGCACCGACTCGATGGTCAGTACGACCATGAGCCAAGGAAAAAGGCTTTTTGCTATTACCAGATAAAAAGGGCTCTATCCATCTATTTCGACTGTTTGACTAGGTGGTGCTCACGATCCTTATGCAGACTTTTAGTCAGCTTGCGTTTAAGTTCTCGAAGGTCACCATCAAATTCAGAACCAAGTGAAGTCGAACGACGCTTTTTCACAGGAGTTATCGACGAGACAGAGATTCAGTTCCTTCAGGACTGCACAACTCCAACGGAACATACCTCTTCAAACCATGCTTTCATAGCTGCCACGATTTGCTCCCAGCGTTCGTTAGCACCTCTCGTCTGACTCGAACTAGTCAAACAGTTCACCAACACTTCTTGATACGCGTTCTTAATGAGTGAATGGTCGTTTCCGAAGATTTCAAAACGCCCTTAAAACTGCCCCCCAGACAAACAAAGCTTATTTGATCTCGCGATGTCGACCTGGTTGTTTGAAGCTTTCCGGTTAAACAGCTTTCCCTCGTTGCTTAATTCACTGGTGGACCCTCACCTTCATTCAGAGAATGCGAGCAGGGCTACAACACACCCTTTGTCGTTATGCTCAACAATGGAATCATAAAAGCGTTTAAACCGGGTTTGTTTTTCACGTGCCACCGATGTCGGAGGAGACCCTATCTACGTCTATAAGAAGTTACACTAACCGCCACGTTGCTGAGATGCTTTACTGCGCTTAGCCTGATCCAGGGTCTCCAAAGTCACTCGCTAAAGCTGCAACACCAGGTGGGTCGCCTGGTGTTACGGCGTGTCTACTAAGAAACACCACGCCAAGATCAATAGCAGAATTCGAGCTAAAACTTGATTCACACACCAATGATGTTACTCTCAATTTCCAAACAACACAACATAGATAACTTTAACGTTATGTACGTCCTCTAACGTCAGTGCAAGCGAAGCTTTACTTGTCGAAGTACACCTACGGCATAACTGTTATTCGCCAGTTGCACAGCTTTTTGAATCATAATATGATCAAATGTTCCGCAGTGACCATGTTCTTGGGGTCCCTATAGCTGTGAGATCTCGGTACAGCAGCTATTAGGATCTTCGGAGTGAGAACTACTAAGGCAGCTTTCTAAGCTAGCTTGATACTTATGCTTTACTGACGCTATAACCAGTTTCTCAACAACTAGCCGTTGTAATCGGTGAGGTCGTTGTTCAGCAAAAGTAAGAATGAAACGACAACATACCAACGCATGATATGATTCCAATAAAGTAGTGCTGAATCGAATCCCCTCACGTATAACTAACAGCCACAGGGTCTACCTGAGACCAAGCGTGCTCCGGAGAAGGAGGTTGGCAAATGTAGGAGTGTCGCGCATGATGCCTAAGACTAGGACCGACTAAAAATAGCTCAGCGTACAGCTGCAACAATCGGCCGTCATTATCTGAGCGACATGACGCCCTCTCAAACCTCCCAACTGAGCGAGATCAGGCTTCATTAAAGCGGCCGCCCTGGACGTTCATATCTTCGGCTACATCAGCCATAGGTTGACCGAAGGAGAACGGACATGTCGAAGTAAAGAGAGTCCTTGACGCCGGCATAAGCAGACAATGAAAAGATTTCTGAAAGTCCTGTTTCTATAACAGGTTTCAGTAGGACCTACCGAGCAGACAGCATCAAGTCTACTGTTAGCAGGAATCCAATCTACCAGTTTGGTTGCGGCCGTCGTGTTGCGGACTAAACCCACTCCAGCCTGACCGGTAACGTGGCCGTTGAATGTCCCGAAGTGTATGACCAGTATAGGGTAGACGGTATGAGTGCTGTTGGTGCTATACATTAACTACTGTCCTAGAGTTTAGTCTCCGAAATGTAACAGACACCGACACTCAACGAGTTCAACGTCTGTGCGAGAGCAGCCTGTTGACCTATTTGTTTTAGAGTGTGAACGTCGAAAGCACCTATATTTATTCTCATTCTAGGTCTGAGCAAGGGACGAGCGAGGCTTGGGGGCGAGTGGTAAGAGATGGGACTGATCGACAGAGTGTTACTATGGTTGCCTGTCTATTGAGACATGCAATGAGTGTTGGAAACGGGTTTTGGGGATGGGTCTGAGACGGGGGTTTGACAGGACAACATAACTAAATCTATTTTGAAAAGAGCAAACAGGTTATCGACGTGCCACTGCAACCAGTAACCGTCTTGAAACAAAAGGGTTGATATGACGATGGCACTTCGTATCACCGTCATAGAAGCACAACTCCTTAGGATCGGTTCCAAGTTATGTCGATGCATGTGTCTCATAACAGTAGGTAACGATCTGTGACGATAGGAGACCGAGAAAATGTCCATCAAACTCATCATCATCATCATAGACAGCAATACATCAGTGGTTCACACTAATGCTTAACTGGAAAAATGACACTCTAAACCAATGTACACATCCAAAAAACTAGTAAGAAAGAAGATAACCATAGAATGCAAAAGAACCATAGGTTAAAACGAATTAACTTTTGGGAGATGAATAGTTCTTAAGCAAGCGTTGCTGAGTAGCGTTCTGCACTACCCCTAGCAACGTCCCTGACATCTGCGGAAAATCCTTTGGCATTAACCACGATGATGAGTAGAGTTAACATCAACAAGCTCCAGCATTAGCCGCTTCGTATCTCGCTGTTAACTCGGTCGGCAGTCATGGTGTCATGGACAGATGGCATCGGTTCCGAGAAAAAAGTACGACTTAATTGATGGAGTAGGATGAGAAGCTACTGTTCAGTACAACAAAATGAAGGACGGGAGGCCGTGTTGAATAGTTACCAAAGCATTCGTTGTATGATAGTGGTGAATCCACCTCACACCAGTAACCGTGCGTACGAAACGACTGGCAAGGATAATTGAAGAACACCTGTCACCCCTGGAATCTGAGTGGAACGTGTCACTGTCATGAAGTTAACCACTGCCATGCGTAATTTATAAAACTTACTTGAAATGAGGCAAAGGTTACGGCGCAGATAGCCATCGTTTCAACAGATAGGTACAGACCACCACGTAACTAATTTGTGCAAACATCACGACTCAAATGGCCGCAATAAAACCATTGATCAAGCGGCTGAAATCTCCTGACCAGGTGGCATATAGTTCTGTGTTACAGACGGGATGATCCATCCGCTTGATCAATGGCTCCATTGCAGCCATTTGAGTCGTGATGTTTGCACAAATTAGTTACGCGATGGTCTGTACCTATCTGTTGAAGCGATGGCTAGCTGCGTCGTAACTTCTGCCTCATTACAAGCAAGTTTTATAAACTACGCATGGCAGTGATTAACATTACGGCGGTGGTAGAGTTGCTATTCATAGTATACGATATGAACAGCGACTCTGCCATCCATCCGATTCAAGATTGATCATAAAGCAACTTGTCGGAGAGCCTGAGGAAACGATAACATAGTCGCCCACTACCTACGTCTAGTAGGATGAACGTGGAGTGGGGTAGGTTCAGATCATTAACCACCTGAAGGCATGGTGAGACATTGAGCAGTGGATGTTAGGGAATAGTATCATAAGGATCCATCGACACTTACGTCATGGACTTCGTCAACAGCTATGTAGGCTTCCGTAGGCAGGCCATCGCTTTCTTTACGACGCACATCCACAACAACAAGCACCGAATTGCTGGCGTACTTCCGAAAAAGTTCATTGATCGTAATATCACTTGGACACAATTTGGGACCCGAATGATACCATCCTACAATTCGTTCGCGGGCTAAAAGACATAATTTGAGCGGCACAACCAACCGTTAACTTTTTCAAACATGGCAAACATGTTTTCCAGGTAGTCATGATCCAAGAACCACACCCGAGAATCCGACTTGTCTTCCTCAAATGGCACTACATTTCACATATATTGTCAAAAACGATAGCTAACCAGCGAAACAATTGCTAACGTCGAGAGTGGTCCCTCTTTGCTCTCCCAATAACACACCGACCACACGCTTTTGACCAGTAGTCACTTTGCCTGAACGATTGTAATGATCAACTACGCTGAGAAGAACCAAAGGGTGGACCACGACAGTTTCAATCTTCGGGGGTTCGAAAATTGATGGCTTATCGTCCTTCTTCTCTTCTACAGGAACTGACTGAAAGGGTTAAAACAAGCGAGCCGCCCACCTGAACTCTGACCATCTTATGACCTCACTTTTTTTAAAATCCCGCCTCCACCCTCAACAAACGACCTTAAAATTTAGTCAATGAGTGAGCTTTCAACAACCTCATAGGTTGACACAATGTTTAGTGGGAAGAGGTCCACGATCCTCGAATTCAGCAATTTAGGTCGGTCAGATCTCTAGCGGACGTCTGTCACTGAGAACGGGATGTTTACCACCCTTTCGGTCTGAAGCAAATACCAGGAAAAGAGTAAAATTATGAGTTCACCACTGTTCTGATTAAATTGTAGCCTACTGACAACCTAGAGCCATCTATAGTTGCGCTGCTATCAACTCCAGAATGGAGACTGTTCCAGTGGTTAATATATCTACACTGGTTTCTTGAGGAGTTTGAAGTCTAATAGCTGTATAATATCCCTGCATCAAAGGTTGCCCCTGTGAACCAGTGACAGGATGTAGGGTTTCACAGCAGTTCAGATCTCAGTTTGACAGTTAGATTGTAGCCCGTCTGTTCCGACCATGTCAACTGCTGAACTAGCGAGTGTGTAGCGTGTTCAACATTTTCACTACCAGTAGCTTTGGAGTGCCTGAGGGGTTGTAAACTTTTGAACTAACAGTGAATAGATAGAGTGAAAAACATGTGGTGGACAAATAAGAATGTACCAGACCCTCATCCACCAAGAAGGAAACACGTCTTTCCTGAGGAGCAGTTGGTATGTAGTGTCAACAGGCGTCGAACGAAAAGAAACATGTAGCACATCTCCAGCGGTGTTTGGACGAGCCGTTAACTCTGGCTCAACCTTGGGCCAACGGCAGCACTCAAGAGGAAGATGACATGGAACGCGAGGTGGGCCGCAACATGCTCAGTGACACTCCAACTCGCGTCGAGCAAAGTGCGTAGCACCTTCGATGACGTAAAACACTCCCCGAAAATTTGCAGATTAAATGACATTGAAAAGTGAGCTAGTGGCTGGACCGTTAGGAAAATGACAAACACTTGCTGCGCGCAACCAATTGCACAACGGGAACGGTGGTACTAAGTTCATATCAAGCTTTCTGTAGCAGATATACGTAGAAGCACGCGTGAAGAAGAAAACCGAAACAGAAGGGTTGCAGCCGGATCTTTAGAGAAGTCATACTGTCGCTGGTCTCTGCAAGCCATGTGCAGAAGGAGGAGAAAAATGAGATGGAAAAGGAATAAATGTAGGTAGCTACATTGAGCGTAAATGGATCCATATGTGTTCAACTACTTATGGCCATTTGAGAACGATCCAGTCGCCCGGCTGCATGTTGAATACACTTAGCCAGCACAACCGAGAAAGGGTAAGACTAATCTGTCTCGCCTTACTCTCTTGAACTCCTTCACTAATGATCTGTGCCACTACCTGGGTATACAAATCCCACAGTATTACGGTCTGATGAATGCTCAGCTTGCTCGGACAGCCAATACTAAGGTCGCAGTTAAGTCGTGCGCGCTGTTCTGATTCCAGGCCAACTGCTACGGCCCAGTCAACCCTTTATGTTACCTGAACAGTAAACTACGTTTTGGAGATAATGAGGCCTAGACGCTGGATTTCATGAAACCATAATGAGAAATATTAGGAGTCATGTTTACAAACATATACTTAGAAGATATTAGAAGCGGGAAGGTTAGAGAACACGAAAATGCGTTGACGTCGATGAATCCCTGCTTTGGTCAACGTGCTGATTCTTTGTTTTTCACTGTCGGTCGGTTATCATTACTGAATACTGACCTAATATCATTTTGTTGGATCAGTTCCAACAAGCTCTCAACCTCGTGATTCGGGACAGAGCAATTCAGAATATTCATGGTTAATTGGTTCTGTACGTAAATCAGCAACTGTCAGCAAAGTAAGCAACTCATAATCAAGCGAACTCTCAGCATGGAATTTAACCTTCAGCAAATATCAGCCGATAACATGGTAGCGTAAACAAGCCAATGAGGGGGTACACAGTAAACACTGGGAGAGTTCATGCGAGAGTTTGTATTGTTGACACAAGATGGGTCACGGGTAATAATGTACGAAAGTTTCGGCCACCATTCAATTTATTCAGTACATGGGCATATATACGTACGGGAGCTGCAGTACGACAGTTATACCAGTGGGTATAGATGTTGGAGTAGTTGAGATTGGAATTTCGCACAGTTCTGATAGTGATTAGGCAGCCTAGTGCCGTAGCCACACGGGAGTTGAAGGCCCGGCGGTTTGAGCCCCAGGGCGCAGGTTTTGCCATCGCACTCTCAACTTCGCCTTTAGTGATCCGAGCACAAATTTCATTGATTTCGTTCACAGTTTAATCTTCTTAAAATTGTCTGCAGCACTTCGGAACCGTGCCTCTGATAGCCAACGTTACACTGGATGCCTCCAATTTGAGATCATACTGACAAACATGAAGAACTTGTTCCGATATATCAACGAGTTATCATGAAGCAAAATTTCGGAAAACCGATTCTATTAGCATTTTTGTAATGAACCATTGGATTGTTCTATGTAAGTTCGTAATGCATCTCACGCCCATTGACATCATAACCAAGCGTGCTTCTCACATATGCGTTGGGAAATATTTATTATTATTATTATTATTATTATTATTATTATAATCAGGAGGAAAGTAACACTCCCACATCGTTGACTGCGCTGCAAGCCGATGAGTACGGTGAGAATTCAAATTTGAAACCCAAGCAGTAAGCCAGAGGTTCGTCAATCGTTCTTAAGAAGCCGTGCTGGCTGGACACCAATTGATGATCTCAGACCAATCACCGTACGTAGTGTGTTTCACGTCAACCAGACACGGACGGCAAGAAAAATGTCGTTTATATAGAGGGCTGCTATGTGGTGCAGAAACTTCGTATTTATCACCCATGAGACTCGTAATATCAACAGCTGTAAAAAATTTCGCTTAGGTGACCCGGTAAGCGTGGGATTTTGTGTCCGTTCAGGGTCGCCTCTCAAGAGCCTATCGCCTAGGGGAGGTAGCTCACGTTTCGAGAAGCATCCCTTAAATAGACGTTCAAATTCCCTAACAGCCCTCCTCTGGGCATCATCTACCTTGGTTACTTTTCTCTCCCAGTACGACGCAGGTGCCTGAATGCTATCCCTCAGCCATGGCCTTACGAGTGTGCTATGGATGCGTGTGAAGATAGATTGGGAAACACCCGAGGGCCTCACCCATCATTGTCGACTTGCTACCGGCTTTCTTCACCAGCAGCATAACTTTAGAGTTGGGAGAGAGATTTGGTGTATCAGTGGCACCAAGGTCACTGTCTTATTAGACACTGGTTAGGGTAACGCCACTGATGCAGTATCTCCTGGTACTGCCTGAACAGCGGGCATGGTGTTTGACTTAGATGTGTTGAAGGGTAGTCAATTTCCCACGTACCACAGATGCAGGGCCTGTGGGTCTCTTTGCACCTGGACACTGCTTAAAATGCCCCAAAGCCTCGTAGCACTAGTACTTAGTGTAACATGCAGGCCAGCCGACTCTACTTTGAATGCCCGTGACTTCGCGGACGAACCTTCGTGCAACGTGGACGCACCAGGGGACAACGCTCTTCCGAAGCAGGGGTTCGAACAACAGTTCTGAAAAGAGAAACAATACGAACAAACACGAGCCGAAGGCCCAGTAAGCCATACACACGACTTACACAAACGTAAGCTAAAACGGCACTGACAACACAGCAGCACGCCCCGTTACACAACCCAAATTCAATTCGTGCGCGCTCGCTGGTTTCGGTTGCGCGTTACACTTAGTACAGCAGGAAAGTTTACCACACTTGGAGGTCACGAACGTAGGGCGAAGGTCCAACATAGAGCTTTGCAACACTCCATTTGTGTTGCTAAGTGACTCAGTGAACCTAAGTGCATGTGTGTAGCAGGATGGGCCTTGTATGGGCTACAAAAGTACCTCTCTGCACGATTATTTAGCTCATCGAGAAGGATATCATGATCGGTCTTATTAGAAGACTCTGTAAAATCTGGGAATACAACCACAACTGTTAGCAGATTTTCGGCAACATCCTTCCACGAATAAGCTTTGATCATTAGGTCGTTTGAACATGCGCGATCAAATTTGAGGCCTTGGGTGAGAATGCAAGTGGTCCGCTGAGAAACCGTCTTCAATGTTGCCCATCACTTTTGAGGGGCTGGGTTGTAGTACAATCGGTCCAAGTTTACTGGTATACGTTCTGCCCCTGTCTTTGTAGTTGTGGAAGATGACGCCGTGCTACCGAGTGACTAGAATACAACCAGCGAGGCACGACCGTTGGAACAAGCGTGTGAAGGGTTCAGTTAAATCAACTGCGCACTCTCTCAGCTCAGATGTATTGGCGGAGTTATTTGGTAAGGTATCCAATTTGGAGGCTGAACTTGCCAAACTAAAAACAAGTTACGCTGTATTCGATTCCCTAGAGGAGAATCTTATCTCCCTCTCTTACATCTTCAAAGTGCCGGAATGTCCCAAGATGGATAACTTAGAGATCGCAAGCATGTTTCTCAACACCTTAACAACAGAAATCACAAAACGGATGCGTTGCATATATAATGCCATCGTATTCAATGTACCAGATAAGCTTCACCTCGATGACATCAAGAAGCTACTCACGAGGATTACCAATATAGGCCCGACATCTTATACCTGCATTCGTCTCCGCAAGAAGACTCAAAAGATCTGCTGTCCACTTTTGTTCAGATTCCAGAGCGAAGCAACTGCGAGACAGTTCATCCAATGTCAGGACCTCATCAAGTCCAAAACCTCTCTTTAACTGATAAGAATTATGCAGGATAGAACGCCGCTTGAGAGGGAATGTCACCGTCGCTTATTGCGCAACGCTGTCGCCTCCAAGCGTGTGGCTCAGGACACATTCGAACAAGATGCGACGACGTCCAAGGGTAATGAATCGGGTCCTGATTGTGAAGCTTCACCCTGTGTAGCTTCGTCC
>QNGE01006657.1:0-29598 GCA_008508345.1 Paragonimus westermani
ACCGACACCTCTTCAGATCCATTGGCGATAGCGTAGAAACACTGATTTTATACAGAGGCATGCACCATGAATGAAGCACTCTGCAGGCAGCTGAAGACGCGCAGTGGTAAACTCTTCCACATTCACGACCATGTAGCTCTTCGAGTCGCATTGCTGGCTTCCATTAATAAGCTTTATCTCCCTACGTGTGGCTTCCACACAACATGCCTTATCGTTTGGAATGGCGTCAGATGCAGGCAAGTCAGAAACACTTATCTCATACAGTATCACTCAAACACACCTCGATCCATCTCGCTTGGTACATGCTGCAGCCCGCAAGTTCAATGGACATTGAGCCCAATCAAAAACGCAATAAACGCAAACACGCGCACACACAGCAATGTGCATCACTTACCAGACCAGTGTGGTACTGATGAACAAGTCATTCTGCACGCAGACAGGGTATCTTCCATTTATTAATTGCTACCGCCTCCCCGAACCTGAGAAATTTTCCACTGTTTGTTCCGTAACCTAACCGAATGGCCTCCTGTCAGCTCATTTGTGGTCAACATTTTGACAGGTGTCGAGCCATCAGTGAAGCTTGATCCCTGTGACTTGTCACGTTCCGGCCTCGGTCATACATTGCGGTATCCATGAGCATTTTGTGGGCCCAAACTGGAATATTCGTTGATCCGACTGTGTGGCCGCTCCCGATATCACACCACTAAGTCACAAAACAACAACACCTTATCCGCACTACACGTTGTTTCTGAAGTACACATTTAGTTAATTACAGTCTTTTTGATGATAGTCATAGAATCGAAAACGTCGTATTTTCACAAAAGCTAATAATCACAACAACCGACCTTTCCTTTGCTGCCTCGCTGAATTGAGTAAGAAATAAATTAGCGATTAGGGAAATTCTGGGGAGACGTCCTGCGCAACGAAAAGCTGGGAAAGGAGAGTCTGGTTGCAAACTGAATATCGCTCACATGTGATTGTTCTTTTCATCTTGAAGGTCAATTTGTCACACAACCGTCTCCGTAACCATGCACTGCAGCCAAGTTTCCTCTTTGTTACAGTTGATCCGTAGTGTACACGGTCAACAAACCAGGAGTTCAACTATGCGCCATAAATCATGATGCCAGTGACATGACAATACCAACAGAGAATTTTTAATTCGGATTCTCAGTCACGTTCGCCTATGTGTACTACTTAGTTTCATGCCTGTTGCACACTAATCAGCAATGTTGTTTCATGAGAACTTGAACCCAAATGCGAATCCCGGTTGTGCTAAGCGTGCACATCACTGACAATTAACTGTGATGCTCAAACGACTAGAAGCATTCACTAATGCAATAATAGACACCAAAGCGATCCAAACTGATGGCTGTGGAATTTATGTTAACAATCCTACCGCCGACGAATAGTTTGCACACCAAACATTCGGATCCAAATACACGCAGATTCTTCCATATTAAATACAACCAGAAGCCTTCTCGACTTATCAGTTTCAAAGATGTGTCTGTCACCAGTTTATTCTCATCAGCTCTTACCATCAATGATCGGGTTTTGGTCAAATCGGTGACTGACATTTCGTAGTTATTCAAACTGATGTTATAAATTCACTTAACGTGTCAACTCCGAAATAATCCGTGAATCATTGACAAGTGAAGCAAGAACATGTTCACGGTTGATTCAATACACTGTACGCATGGGGACAATAGATAATGGTAGCAGGTATGTCAAACTAGAGTTTTCTCGCTTAACTGGTTCTGCATACATGAGCAATGCTGCCGACGTGTATCTATACCGCGTGACCATCAGAATTTGTCTGACGGGTCGTTATACGGGTGAAAACAACAATATGATGATGTTTGGCGCTATTGATTGAAAAAACCAACAACAAATAAATGCGCTTTTGTGGACAACGAGGTTTCATATAACTTACATAAAAGCTCCAAGTATAAATCTGTGAAAAAGGGTTGCAGAAAATAGTGTCAACGTACATGGGTAGCATGTCTGCATAATTTGGTTATAAGTGTAATTCATACGAAAATCATCATATCATATGATCACATCATCACACAATTATGGAGACTATCATCTGTACAATCACCCATTCACTATATATAAATTTTCTACTCCTCGATGTAGAACCAGTTTATTCTCATCAGCTCTTACCATCAATGATCGGGTTTTGGTCAAATCGGTGGCTGACATTTCGTAGTTATTCAAACTGATGTTATAAATTCACTTAACGTGTCAACTCCGAAATAATCCGTGAATCATTGACAAGTGAAGCAAGAACATGTTCACGGTTGATTCAATACACTGTACGCATGGGGACAATAGATAATGGTAGCAGGTATGTCAAACTAGAGTTTTCTCGCTTAACTGGTTCTGCATACATGAGCAATGCTGCCGACATGTATCTACACCGCGTGACCATCAGAATTTGTCTGACGGGTCGTTATACGGGTGAAAACAACAATATGATGATGTTTGGCGCTATTGATTGAAAAAACCAACAACAAATAAATGCGCTTTTGTGGACAACGAGGTTTCATATAACTTACATAAAAGCTCCAAGTATAGATCTGTGAAAAAGGGTTGCAGAAAATAGTGTCAACGTACATGGGTAGCATGTCTGCATAATTTGGTTATAAGTGTACTTCATACGAAAATCATCATATCATATGATCACATCATCACACAATTATGGAGACTATCATCTGTACAATCACCCATTCACTATAGATAAATTTTTTACTCATCGATGTAGAACTTACTGCTGCCACCAATTTCTGGAACTGGGATTAAGATGCAAACATCACATTTGGGTATAAAATACTACCGAATGTGTTGCAGTTGCTCGCTTTGTAGATGACATCATAGTGAGAAAATGAGGCTAATATCAGTTTAGATGCTCAATGTGGTAATGGCAATTTGAAATTTCTGGCACGCATTGGAGCTCTGCTCCATATTTTATGCGCCGTATATCATTTTGGCTCAACATTCTTTCTTTCATAGATGACAATCAGAACTGGGAGGCCAAATGAACAGGAAGTTGAAACGATCTGCGAGTTTCCATATCATGGGAGGTTGACTGCATACACAAAGCCTTAGGCGTGACGAATTCTTTTCACCGCCCCCTAATCTAGTCAGATATTGGTAACCACATAACTGAATGCATTGGTGAGTTTGACGAAATAATTTTAAACATTGACTTCGTCCTGGCAAGGCCGTGTGTTAAGTTTGCCAGATGGCATATTCGAGACGAACCAAAAGAAAACACGGCTTCTCGTGACCCAACATTTGCTTGTCCACACAAACTAAATACGGCGAGAAAATGATAAACGAGGAGAAATGAAAGCATTCAAGAGTCAACACACTACATCGCTGAATTATGAAAACAGCCGTGCTATTGTCTCGTGGTGTTCGTCTATCTCTGCGATCTCCCCGGTCGCTGCAGTGCTCATAAAGTCCGGACCAGTGGTCTCAAACATGCATCACTAAGCGTCAGAACGTCCAGACTGAGAATCATATTAGCCTGGGCCTAGGGCTGCGATAGGAGGAAGTGAGATTGTCCAATGAGCGCGATATGTGTCGATCGCGGTCCTGGTACACCGATGTAGATATAAAAGGGGAACGAATGTTTCATATTTGCACAAGAAAACAGGGGAGTTCTAATTAGAAATCTAGCCGAATTTTCATCGACGGGGTTAAGAAGTCAGGCTTTGCATGTGGAAACAATATAATCCACTTAGAGTAGCTCAATTCCTGCTGATGTTCATGTGCACAGACAATTGCATAGATTCAATATTTGGACTAAACAGGTCAATTCGTTGTTTGCATCCATCATCTAATGATCTTACCCACGACGTGCTAACTTCACTGGGTGAATAAAAGATATTCGCACTACTAGGCGGAAATTGCCACTGAGTTTCACATTTTTGCTGATACGGCACTCACGTGACTTCCCAGAACACTGAACTGTTTATCAGGGGGACACAAATTATTTAGCTGATTTTGAAGTTAACATGACAACTTCAACTAATGGTTACTCGTAACCAACTGAGCACGCATGAGTTCAAACTGAGTTTGACAGACGAAACATTTTTTAGGCACGTCCAAAACGAAACCTACCAACCGTTTCGTGACTACTGATCTCGTGTCCAGATAAGTGTTATACGGACTCTCCAGCGGACTGTCTCCAGTCAGCCTAACAGATGATTGCTGTGTTAACAACGTTTATTTCGTGAAGGCGTTCAGGTAGTGTAACCGAGTAAGCTCGTATAAAGCTGGTTCCCACCCTTTTGCAAAACGGATCACCATGATCACGAGTGGGTGAACCAACCTATCTTGTTAGTCGATGTGTAGCTATTACTCAGAAGGTTTGTACGTTGGAATCCGAGTGGCCGCTGAGTGATCATCACAATTGGTACCTAAACATGTTGCTTGAAAAATACTTCAACTAATCGTTTACGAGATCACTGAGTCAAGTCTAGTCCGAGTTGTTGCACATTTTTGTCTCGTCGTGTTGTTTCAGAACCCTCATCACTTTGACCTGTTACCAACATTAGAAATGCCTACACGTGTGTTCCAGAGGTGGCTGTGTTTTCGTGTCAACCGCAAACTTAACTGATCTTGAATGAGGTGGAGACAATTTCATACGGACCATATTTTGCTCAATCAAGTTATACTAACATTTATAAATGTTTGAGAATTGTTCGGTCAGCTATAGTTAAAATGTTACAAAATGAAATACTATTGTTTCCGTGGGGTGACAGTCTACATATCATACTATCAAAAATGAAACCTGCTAATGGGACTGTCCGATCGACTCAAATGGTGTGTCAGCCATGCAACATTTGTAATGATTGATGAGATAGTACAAGTGTGCTTACATTCGACAAATTATCAGAATATTATTAGTAACCATAACACCGCCCAAACAGGATATGACCGAACAGGCGATCGAACTAATAAAACTTGCAATTTACTGATTAGCTACACGAACAACAATTCCGTGTAACTAGCTGTCAAGGAACGAACGATTTGCAACCTAAGATAATTGGCTCACCTGACATCGCCACATTTGTAGTCGCTGCCAAAGGATTTTTGTTTAAGCAATTGGAAAAATTCCAGTGGCCCACATTTTAGTGAGCCAAATATTCCATTGAATTTTGTCTCGTAAATCTACGTGAAACAAAGTCGTGTGTCAGGTTTGCACACATAACTCAAGCAAATTAATGTGTGTACTGGTTTGGAGTAACCAGTACCAGGAAACATGTGAGTTCGCCTATCTAAAGTGTGAGCCGCCGATAAGTCACATGTATTCTGGCAGTATGCAATCGTGCTTGAAGTACCGTGTCTGGGATAAAACAACTGACGTAATGTGAAGTAGTTTACGTTTGTTATGCTTGACCAGCGTTTGCGGGAGACTTAGTAATACATTACTAAACGAAGTTAAATTATGCCGAACTTTGACAGATGGTTGAGATACGGTCCTGGAGCGTACTGTTTCTGTGCGTCTGCTATCTGAAACACATGCAGACACGGGGTGTTCGTGTCTGTTGTTATCTTCCATACTAATGGTTTCCCCCCGAATATTCTGGACACTTTCTGCCTGGGAGTTACCATCATATTTTTCAGAAGTCTGTAATAACCAACCCGTTTTCAAGACATGGTATCCTTGAGTACTTATATCAAGTCAGCCTGCAATCCCTCATACGTTTTGCCGTATCAGTTGGCAGAGAACCAATACAATTTTGCTCTGGAATTTGGAATATGATCGACTTTCGCGAACTCTCAAACTCACATATCCGCGTGGAGGTATAGTTTATGTCGTAGTCGAAAATCATGCATTCCGGCAAATTTTCACTTTTGTTGTGTGAAAATAATCAGTGCATATATGTTGATGGTCTTTAGGAGGTCGGTTACACATCATCGAACAACAACGAACAGAGCTAACTGCTTTGTGTATTATCAGTGAACCACATATGAGATCAGTGTTTTTCAAATTCGAATTGCAGGTACTTCATTGCGTTTCAAACAAACAACTTCAATACATGGTCCAACGTGAATTACACCGTGAATCCTTGGTTTGAGTTGACATGGACGGAAACACGAGTGAGCTCATGGGTCATTGAAATTGGTATCAATTGTAAACCAGCGGTGTGGAATACGTCCTTGTGTGCCAGTGATATAATCAGAACCCATATTAGCCGTCAGCAATGGGAACAAAAATTGTTGTCCAAATTTATCCTCCTGGTCGTGCGATCTACATGAGGATGGATGATGGCTAGTTGTTTACACAGAGCGGTAGTTGTATACTTGTAAATGTCTAGCTTAACTGAATGTGTCGATGTTTAGAGCGCATCCACACTTGCACCAAAACATCAAGACATATGATTTCAACAGACCCAACATACAACTCTCACTCTCACTCTCAAGTTTTATGAGATTGAAATCGAAGTGAATAAAATAGGTGCACGGAAACCCAACCTTGGACAAACGTACCAGCCGTCTTGTTCACAAGGGTGCGAGTTGTATGTGGTCGCCGCCTGAATTAATATGCGTTCTCGTAGTAGAGGGCTTACTGCGCAACTGGATTGTCGTGCCTACTGCATTCGTACCTACGAGTGCGATAAGTGGAGAGTTTTGAATTAGGACACTTGCTATTCTGAAATGCGGCATTGTTCATTAGAGAGGCGCCTGGAGCAGCCATCATTTTCGTCGATAGAAAGTATACCTCTTGTGTAAATGTAACAAAACACCCACAGTGAAGAAAATCTTGCTCAGAAACATTATCCATTTAACATCGTGTTACGTTTGAGATGGTAAGGCTAAATACGCTGTAACATTGAGAAGACAACAATCATTATGATACGCTTTCGCGAGTGTTGCGAATAATTTCATTAGGGACGACGAAAGAATTTGTGTGCAATCTCTGAGTGGCAAACATTCTAAAAAATTGTCAGAGTAGCATACGTCTGCATACTTTGACATGTGCCGATGAAATACTCCATACGGTACTATTAACTTTGAAAGCCCTGCTTAGATTATTTCTCTTTTGACTTATTCTAGTTCATTCTATAATATCTAGAAGTAAAATGGTAAGCTCACCGGATATCTATGTTTTTAGCACTTCTCGTCACATAAACTGTGTGCGTAGTCTTCTTAACAGGACGGACAGCGCCTTATCGAGAATTCACCATTCAAATCTACTGAAGTTTTTTTATAAGAATATGAGAAAACTATTGGGTTCACACATGCATACATATATATTGATATTTTAACATGCTGATATTGAAAGCAAAGGGGCCATGTGATGAGGAAAGACTAAGAGAATCAGTCGCGGTGAGTACAGTGCTAAATTATTAGTGGGAACTACCCTTAAGTTAAGTTAATATGTGCTCAGTTTTATTTGTACAAGCCCTCAATCTTCTGAGTCATTAATTGAGGGACTGGTATATAACAAAGTCAGTTGGTTTTGCCTTAGGTAGATTTCATTTACGTGACGTTTCATGACTTACTCCGTTTTGTTAGATTTCCCCCGGAAGCTTCCAGCAACAACGCAATCGCTATACAGCAGCAAAGTATGCGCATTCTGTCCAACTGGCTGATGATTTTTCTGACCGAACGAAGAAACCAGTGAACCGCACTTCACATCACCCCACCTAACAAACAGTGTTGATGCCAGTTCACCTTCAGCAGGCCAAATAGTTTGTGCATCGATCTAGCCTAACTGCACTCATGCGGTTGGCTCAAATCGGTAAGACTGGCTTCAAGACTCTAAACTTTTTCAAATCAGTTTGCACATCAATACGAAGCAAGTATGGTGTGCACCCTGTTTTGAAGCAAACCAAATGATAACAATCCCACGCATTTCATTTTACNTATGGAACCCACTTTGGACGTTTTCGTTGGCTGTGTTTTCCTTTCAGAGTGAAGGTTTCCAGCGAAATTATTCAAAAACTTTTAATCCAGTAACTTGGCAAATTGAAAGGAGTCACGTGTGTTGCAGATAACGTGATAATTTTAGGGACAAATTTGAAGGATCATGACAGAAACCTGGAGGAATTTTCGAAGCGCTGTATCGATCGAGGAATTCGCCTGTCGCGCAACAAAGTAGCTTCACGAGAAAAAGAAGCCACTTTTCGCAGGCATTTGCTAACATCAAGCGGACTCAAGGCGGACCCCGAGAATATAAGGATTATAGTCACATTGACAGCTCCTGAAGATGTGAAAGCAGTATCACGACTGAATGGTAGGGTCAGTTATCTGAGTCGGTTTCTTCCAAACCTATCCGACGTGATGCATCCAGTCCGCATGTTGACCCACGAAGGAGTGCCATGAAAGTGGGGGAGAAACAGCAGACGGCATTCGATAAAGTCAAACGAGTTATTACCAAGGCCCCATATTGAATTACTGCAATCCAGCATTATTTCTGGTGATTCAATGTGATAACACTAAAAATGGTCTGAGGGCGGAATTATTACAAAACAGAACACCGGTAAACTACCGAAGCCGGAGGCTTCCGCAAGCTGAAAGAAACTATGTGCAAGTTGCAGTAAAACATCGAAACACACGCTTTCAACTCACTCAACATAAAACTCTGACTCTCACTCTCAAGTTTTATGAGATTGAAATCGAAGTGAACAAAACAGATGCACGGAAGCCCAACCTTGGACAAACGTTCCAGCCGTCTTGTTCACAAGGGTGCGAGTTGTATGTGGTCGCCGCATGAATTAATATGCGTTCTCGTAGTAGAGGGCTTACTGCACAACTGGATTGTCGCGCATACTGCATTCGTACCTACGAGTGCGATAAGTGGAGAGTTGTGAAATAGGACAGTTGCTATTCTGAAATGCAGCATTGTTCCTTAGATAGGCGCCTGGAACAGCCATCATTTTCGTCGATAGAAAGTGTACCTCTTGTGTAAATGTAACAAAACACCCACAGTGAGGAAAATCTTGCTCAGAAACGTTATCCATTTAACATCGTGTTACGTTTGAGATGGTAAAGCTAAATACGCTGTAACATTGAGAAGACAACAATCATTATGATACGCTTTCGCGAGTCTTGCGAATAATTTCATTAGGGACGACGAAAGAATTTGTGTGCAATCTCTGAGTGGCGAACATTCTAAAAATTTGTCAGAGTAGCGTACGTCTGCATACTTTGACATGTGCCGATGAAATACTCCATACGGTACTATTAACTTTGAAAGCTCTGCTTAGGTTATTTCTCTTTTGACTTATTCTAGTTTATTCTATAATGGCTAGAAGTAAAATGGTAATCTCATCGGATGCCTATGTTTTTAGCACTTCTGGTCACATAAACTGTGTGCGTAGTCTACTTAACACCTCTCAATCTTTTTGAAGTTTCCAATACGATTATGACAGTACTATTGGTTCCACACATACATACATACATATTGATAACTTAACATGCTGATATTGAAAGCAAAAGGGCCATGTGTTGAGGAAAGACTAGAAGAATCAGTCTCGGTGAGTACAATGCTAAATTAGCAGCCGAGACTCCCCTTATGCCAAGTTACTATGAGCTCAGTTATATTTGTCCAAGCCCTCAATCTTCTGGGTCCTTAATATGCATACACAGATTAGTTAAAACTAGCGGGACTGGTATATAACAAAGTCAATTGGTTTTGCCGTAGGTAGATTTCATTTACGTGACGTTTCATGACTTACTCCGCTTTGTTAGATTTCCCTCGGAAGTTTCCAGCAACAACGCAATCGTTATACAGCAGCAAAGTATGCGCATTCTTTCCAACTGGCTGATGATTTTTCTAACCAAACAAAGAAACCAGTGAACCGCACTTCACATCACCCCACCTAACAAACAGTGTTGATGCCAGTTCACCTTCAGCAGGCCAAATAGTTTGTGCATCGATCTAGCCTAACTGCACTCATACGGTTGGCTCAAATCGGTAAGACTGGCTTCAAGACTCTAAACTTTTTCAAATCAGTTTGCACATCAATACGAAGCAAGTATGGTGTGCACCCTGTTTTGAAGCAAACCAAATGATAACAATCCCACGCATTTCATTTTACCTTCAAACTCANAATCGAATAAGGATTGAGTCATTTTCCCCAACCAAATACTAGTTCATATTCAGATAAACCGGTGTACTCAAGTCTTTCAAGGATATCATAGTGAGGGTTTGTGATGTATGATGAGGCAGGAACAGTTAACACAGAGGGACGTGTTGCACAGGTCTATGGGTTCACAGGCTTTTACAGGGGGAACATAATAAAGCATGTCATTCAGCATCGGTGTGCCCCGCAGAGAAACGGAAAACTGAACAGGAGTGAACATCAGTGAGGATGTTAACGTACAGACGCATTGTGGCAAACAAAAATCATTTGACAGTTTCAAGGGTTCATCGGTGAAGCATATTTCTCCCCACGGACGTTTTGCACGTTTCGCATTTGTTCCGTTGCTGCCAACGGTCTCAAATCAGACTCAACGCTATCATAGTTCAACGTGAAATGTTTTGTGCACAGTGGACCGTATACTACTCCGAAGAGAATTTAATTCAGACGATTGTCTGTTTCACGTTGTGTGTGTGAGAGAGTTAGCAAGATCGTTTGTATGAAACGAATGAAAATGCTTTTCGGACATTCCGTTCACTTTTCTTAAGATTTGAACCCGGATGGTTTTCCGGCGTCCTTGTTTCTCCTCTTTGCTCAAGCACTGGTTATCGCTGTTTTTACCCATTGTAGACTAGGATCACGTGATTTCTTCTATTCCCATTAGTTGGAAATGAACGTGCTGTTGTCTATCCGACCATGGATTCTTCGTTCCTGCTTCAATCGTGTGGAAATAGTGAACACGAATAACACTTCGGAAACACCACATTTCAACATACGTACCTCGTACTTCTACACCACAGTCGGGAGTTGTTCAAGCAGCAGCAGCAGTTAGCCACCGGTTAATCGAATGAGCACTAAACACAGTAAAAGATCTTCCGGAACGGTCACCTAAAAGGTGGACTGAGAATGACGAAAGAGGTGTTACAGCGCTGCACACTGCGAGGTCATTGAACAACTCTCGTCCTGCGATTCAAACTTTGTTGGATTGAAATTGGGATACTTCAGCGTGTTCAGTGATCAGTGTACGTGCTCAAAGCTGGGGATCAGTGGTGGCCGAACTCACTCAATAACATCTGCTTGGTAAACGTGTGACGGACCAGACCAAGTCGACCAGGCGTGAACCTGACGTTTACACGTCTTTCCGACTCAACCTATCAACCAAACTGGGATACTGATTTCCGGGAATATTCTGCCCCATCGACAGTCATGAGGTTCAATCACCAAGCAGATGAGTGGACGTCAGCAAAGCATTTCTCACACAGTCCCACGCCACAGAGCAATATTACGTAAATTATCATGGCGGTATCCATTGAAACTCGCAGCCCAATTTTTGTACCCGCACAGTCGTTGATTGCTGCAAACACAGTTCAGCACACTGCAATATTCAGTGCATTTGAATAAGCGAAAATCTGTGTGAATACTCCCTACCAAATTATTTGTCTAATCATATGTTTATGATTTGTTAAAGACAAATTTTGGATGCATATGTTGTCAGGTTGTGCTTCTTATGGACCGGAAATCCCTTCATCCATTCTGAGTGACCTGTCAGCACGTCATAATAAACTCACTCCGTTTTAATAATCGTGTGACACTCTTACAATCTTCGTCTCTAAATTCATCGCACTTTGTTGTCAAGTGGGTGGTGTCAAGTGGGTGATGTGCACGCAGAGTCAATTCTACACGACTCAACCATGCAATTACCGGGCATGACTTAGTTGAGTGAAGTGCAGCTGTACATCGCAGGTTATATTATGACAGTTTATGAATTGGCCAAAGAGCTGTTCGCAGCAATGTACCACACAAACACGTTCTAGCAAACGCCATCTCTCTGACCGCTCCGCCTCAGCCATACTGATATGATTATGTGTGACAAAATGGCAACAAATGCGCAACCTTGGTTAATAGTCTTTCCAACTAACCAGATCCCATTTCAACTAACCAACCACTCATCTTCATGTAGTTAGAATCCCATAGAGAATTAAACGGGTGATGGTCCTTGGTAGCTTACCTAGCTTGTCGAGATTGAGGAGTAAATAGAGCAGCAAGTGTACAAATGTGCCAGCTTTATCAACAGGTCTGTATGTTATATCTGATTATTCTGAATTTCCCGTTCGTGTGTTCCAGTGCATCCGGTTCATCCATGTTACGTTCCTGCATGTGCATGCACGTACAAACACACACGCGATCACTCACTTTCGTGAACCTACTCGTTGCACGTCTGCCGGTTGCAAAGTTCACGGGCGCACTCTGGCTAGCTTGCCCAGACATGCTTTGTCCACCCCTCATTGGCTTGTTATTGATTCATCGATCAGCCCACTGTAAACTCTGTTCATTGTTAGATATAATGCACTTTTCATGCTGGCTCGGCCAGGATACATAGGGTTTTTCTTGCATCACTTCAGTTCTCACTTCAGTGCGTAGTGTAGACATAACAGGGCATGGTAACACATAATCCTACTGCGTTTTATTATTTACGACATCAGAATGTGACATTATACTCGTTAATTTATTTCTATCGTTGGAAGGTGATTTGAATAGACCCTTCAAAGAACATTTTTCTTTGCCATAGATAGACTGGCGTTGAGACGGGTAATGGTAATGTGAATTTTGTTTATCCGCGTTATCGCAATGGCCCGACGGCATGTGACTGTCACATGTTTTTCAGAAAGTGACATTCCTGACGTGTGATTTTTGATTTACTACGGTTAGCTGGAGTAAATATCATATTTTATCAGTTTGAATGTGAGAGTCGCAGATCGTGACTTAGACAAAGATAAACTTAAAATAGTAGTCCTCAGTGGCTCCAGGTTTGCTGCCACATAATTTGTATTCACAGTCTTCAAAATCTCTCGATTGATACAGTCTTGATTCGCCATGAGTTCCAGACAAAGATCATTCCACCCTACCGCTAAATATCGTTGAATATACTGGAAATGCATCAAACATCGCCTTAGTGCTATGGTTATCTCAACTTTCTGGCTCCCATGCTGCGCGCTCACTCGCGTTTATGGATCAGAATTCCGGTCAGCAACATAGCCCCGGCTTCAGCTCACAAGATGTGTGCACTTCGGTTCGGTTTGTTTGTCCAACGTCTTCCGTCAGGGGTTTTTCACCTGCCGCTCCTCTTCCGTTGGGCAGATCTTTTTGAGGGTGGCTCATCCGGTCGCTCGCGCTGTCCGCAATTTATCCACCTTGGGCTCTGACAGTATTCTATGACCAAGTTGAGATATCTCCCCTTGTGTTGGAACAATCGAGCCCCCGGTCTGGTTATCCACCCCATGTTCTCTGTGGTGTCCCGTCCGTTAGTCTGATCCAGTCGAGCAATTGCTCATCCGGTTGCCCATGATGCTCCTAATCCGTCCGCTACAGGCTTTTGGATGTACCACCCCGCAGCGGTTAGGTAGCCCAACGAGAGTTGGAGTATCCGCACCTCTGTTTAGACAATCCACCACAATTAATATAGCAGTCTTGCTTCATCAGGGAGATCCGGTGTAGTGTATTTCTCCTATACTGTATTGGAAATAAAGATGTTGAAGCTGACTAATTGGCAGAAGGCATGCTGTGTTTAATCTCGTCTGTCAAGACGATTCTTGAGGTGCAACACTCACGTGAATTCTGTAAGCAATAAATCAGTTATGCTTTGTAATGAGCAGTACTGTGATGGTCTTGTTCTCCGCTGACTTAGTAAGGATGCTTTCTAGTCAAACCACAGCACTCAC
This sequence comes from Paragonimus westermani, assembly GCA_008508345.1. NCBI lineage: Eukaryota > Metazoa > Platyhelminthes > Trematoda > Plagiorchiida > Troglotrematidae > Paragonimus > Paragonimus westermani. The sequence goes on from QNGE01006657.1 coordinate 13,823, forward strand.
GGCTGTCAATCTAAAGTGGTATGTCACAATTTTGGAAGTACTCGTTCTTCATCTGTCTCTGCATCAAAGAACAGTGGACTGAGTTGAAGTCCCAATTTGCTTTTAACCATGCCGCAGACTTCGTTATGATTTGTCAACGACGGATTAGGTCATTTCTCATTCTATTAAATCTCATTGATTCACCTTAGATGAAGCCGTACAAAAATATCAGCTTTCGAAAATGTTCGTGGGCTGCCCGGCTATTCCCCATAGAAGGAATGTAATGTGTGCAACAAGTTAGCAATAACTATGTTCAACTACACATCACACACAGCTCGATGTTACCACTTTAGGACACTTCCCATGTAACAGGGTGAAGTGGCTGCATGTAACGCATAGCTTGCTTCTTGTCCTCCTCATTTGACTCAGGGACTTCAGTAAGGTGGTCGTTTTTCTGTGCTTGAAGGCCATTTTGTTACGATAAGCAATAACTATTAGAAAAGCAAGGTCTCAAGATTCAAACGACAAAATACGTAAATAAATTGCTGTATGAATCACTAGTCAACCCCGTGTCTGTTTAGGCGGTGATGAGCAAAGTTGTGGCCTTTATTAACGCTAGTCCACCACTTGAATCGTAGCTAACCGTCATCTCCGGTCATAGGCAATTTCACCTGCAGCTTCGGGAGTTAGGGAGCCTCTGATAAATGAACAGTGTAGTGGATAGTAGGGAGGTCCACAGAAAATTCGTGGGCGTTGTACATGTTAATGTGCACTGATCTGGGTTCATTAAGTAATTTGTATCCCGGTTTACTCTGCAACATGGGCGCATTTGGTAAACACCCTGTGTTTCGTAGAATATCAGCAACAAGGCAATCTTTTTTAACTTCAGGTAGTTGTTATTTCCGTTGTTTTCCTTTCGCTGGGTTGTGCGCGTGCAGTTGATGAACGCACATTAAGAAATACGACCTTGTTAGCTAAATCGTTGACAATGAAGGCAAACTGGTCGGAAGTCAATAGAACATATCGCTTAATGAACAGGGATACTTTCAAAGTAAACATGAGTAATATAATTTTACTCTAATCCTTCGAAAGTTACCGTTCTACCTGATAACTTTTATCCTCAAGAAAGTGAGGGAAGCTTGAAAAATCTCCTCGTGAGTTGGTTTCAATGTGCAGACGGTAGAGACGGTAGACGATCCACACCCTGAAACCCAGAAGCTATTTACAAGGTTGTGGGAGACCACATCTAAACAAAATTTATTTAATCAACAGAGTGATTTGGGAGTCAAAGATGCGAAAAAGAGAGGACGAAGAAACCAGAGAAGAATATTAACAGGCCTGGCAGGTTACTGGTTCACTGTAATACGCATATGAGGTAGACGGACATTGATCCCTCACCTACAAGTGCCACTGAAAAAGTAGTCAGGATTCTATAGGTTTATTCTCTTCTGAAAGTTTCCGTTGTCGAGTTGAATTTAAGGTGGGATATTTTCCAAGAAGCTTGATATTTTCTTAAACTACTGCCACAAAGTTTAAATCTCCTAAAAAGAATTAGTGCGAATACTTTCTGTTGTCTTAACGTCATGCCTTCTACTACCTATAGCTAAATCGCACACTAAAAACACAACAGACTTGACTTGGAAAACCCATTTGACCTAAGTGTGAATGAGTTTTACATCTCTCAGTTGAATATAGCCCACTATATTTACTAGTCACATTTAATGTAGCATTTTAATCAAGCTGACAAATTTGTGTTGGAATGTCCAATAAAACAACGGTCTTCTCAGCAGAAGGTATTGTCAAAAAGCTGCGATAACCAAGGTATACAGTTCTAGCACCGTAAAAAACGATTTATCAATATGAAAAGGAGAAAACCAAAAGTGAAAAAACCAAGGTTTACACTTACAGGTGGGAAAGATGCCCCAATTTCCAGGAAAGTTTGATTTTGACCCAGTTGAACTATACTTGATATAATCACTAGTGATTATTATCATTTCATATATATAAACAGCTATTAATGGAAGAATGGTGACATAGATTGTACGCTTATGAAATCGACTTTGGGTGGATTGCTCTAATGATCAACAATCGTGTACACTTTCTAAAGATCCCGGTTGTGATAGAGCTTTTCCGCTTGTCTGTTGTGCAGACTTGTTTCTCTGTATGCCTGCTATGGCAGTCCGAGTAAGTGCTCATTGCCACTGTCTTCAGTCTTGCAACCAGTGCGTCGACGAACCTAGCAACTCTGGTTATCTTAATCATCTTTCGGATATCTGCCCAACGGCGATGCTGCAGTCTGCGCCCGCTATTTCATGGCTCATCGATAAGCTCCCCTCGCATAAAATCAGACATGCCAAGATTAGTGCGTAGGCATCTCTTCGGACAAGCCAACGTGTACAACTCACCCACTTTCCAATGCAACACACTCGGCAAGCAGGAGCAACCCAGAAGCCGTCTCTATCTGGCAGGCTTTCTAGTTTAGTTTCTGTCATCGGCGTATCAGTCGGTACCAAACACTCCTAACTCGTAGGCAACACCAGCATCGATATCTTTGACGCGCGGTCACCCCCAGGTTGGCTCAGTGGTGCACAATCAACTTTGATCTCCACCTCTCACTTGCTTTTACACCACTATGTCAAACGCTTTGCCAGCTCATACGAGATAGCTTTCGCATGTTTACGAGGAGCCACCTTCAATTCACCAATGTTACTGAATTAATTCACGTTCAGCTTTAGATGCACAAAAGCTACAATACATTCATCATACCATTGACAGTGATTGTCGAAGAATAGTTGTTTTACGCATTATGTACTAGTCCTAGGTGTTCCAACGAATTCGTTTATCGATTTTTGCCTTTGTGCATTCACCTTACAGTGTTTTTCGCACTAACCCCTGTTCGGGCGGTTATTTCGAGTACCGACACACTTACCGTATATCCACTGAAAAAGGACCCACGTCACTATCGTATAAAAGATCGTCGTTTTCAAAAAGTTAAGCAAGATCATTAAATGGTTCCAACGACAACGAACTGTTCACAGTGTGCATACTTTCAAATTCCATCCCAGTTTAGTCACATATTTCATTCAGGCAGTACGCATAATATGTCTTTACTACGTTTTAGGTAGCATGAAACGCTTGAAGATGTCTGTTGAACTTCCGAAGAAATGGTTAAATGACTTTTCAGAATAAGTCTCTTATAAGTTCTCATTTTCTAGCCTACGATAGCGGTTATCATTACTAGTTTGGCTGGCGACTACCTCTTCCTCTCATGAGACTCAATGCGCTAAGGTCAGTACACATGAGAATACAAGCCATATTCGACAACTTTATATGCAATGACTCGACGACCTCAAAGTGCACAACTTCCCTAGCTACACTACAACATTCACCAGTCTACAAAACTGAAGTCAGCAGTTCACATCCTGCATATATCACGCCTCCATTTTAGAATAGTGCAGTGGCGTAAGAAAGAAATTGTTGTGGTCCTAGGTCATTTGTATATTTAACCCTAGTACCAGGAAGTTGTGAAGAAAACTGTAAGTGGGACATCCACAAGTCAACACCGGGAGATACATGAGCGGAGATTGTTTACCGCAACCCTTCTGAGGGTAAGCATGTGTAGGAACCGAAGTTTTTGTGACATTCCTAGAAATCCCGGCTTCAAACACATCATTCTCCTTGTTTGTTTTGAAGGCAGGTTATTATGTATGCCTGCTGTGAGAGGTTGGATAGAATCTGTGTCACTTCCCTCAGCAGTGTTACTAAATGCACACGTAGGTTCTACGCACTTCTGATAGATGCATCCCAAACTACGTTAGGACTGACTTCATATCATACTATATCCATACACTGGTAAAACATCCGGTTCTTTTCCAAATAACATCACTTCCCCTAGGTTCGATATCTGTGAATACCTCTGTTCGATTTCCGACCAGGGAAAGCATCCGAAAGTGTGTGCCCAAAGGTTGGGCACATAACCACTTGTTTATTAAACCGTACAGGTCCACCAATCGTTTATGAAAACGGTTGGTTTTTGACGTAGAAAAGCGCTATAAATTTTGTTTCACTGATCTGTGTTATCATTCAACAGGGTGAAGAACATTAAGGAGGAGATGAGTGACGTGGATCGTTTGTTTTTGTATTAAGGTGATTAATCATGTCACTGTAAGTGATGACAGCAACGCTGAACTATGGCAGCAGATGACTTCCGTAGCTAATTGCTAGGATGATACAGGAAACTTAAGGTCTCATGATCTGTTACAATTTTGTATGACAGTCTAGAATGTTACTTACGAACATTTTAACCGCACAATATAATTCAAGTGTTCCGTGCTCGTCTTTTGTCAGGAGACGAGGAATGCACACCACATGTATGCCACACACATGTATGTTCACGAACTGTTCCTGTTCCAGTGGGAGAAGCATCAGTAATTATAGCTGAATGGATTTCGGCAGACCGAAGATGATGTAGTAAAGCGTGAGGCTAATTTTCATGTCTAGTGGACCAATAAAAGACGTCGATCTATAAAATATTGAGCACAGAACTAGCCTGCTGAGCAAACTTAGGAGCAGAGTGCATAATAATGAAGTGCACCAAGAAGGGAATGGAGTTCACATAAGTTAACTGATGACGGTGGTATGGCTATCAACAATATAACCAAGGCATGAGGATGGAACAACTGAAAAACAACACTTCTTTGGGTTAATGACTACGCCGAAGTTAACAATCACGTTACCAAATGAGGGAGGTGATAATCATCAGTAGATCTGTCATGATAATGAATAGTAGCATCTCCTTGATATGTTTCAGTGCCACTGGAACATTTAAGAGTCATATTCTTAGCACCTTGAAATACGGATGGTGGAACATTCAGACCAGAACGTGGAAGACTGTACCGATACAATTTGAATAGTGTGTTAATCTGTGTCAAATCGCTTGGCACTCTTTGTAGTACTATTTGAACATAAAAAGTTTCAAACCGATTTGTGAAAGGACTTTAGAACCTGACGAGTAACACGGCACACCCTCGGGTTCTTCTGTTGTGCATGCATTTTGTATTAGGAGGATATTCAATGCAAATGCCATTACAAGCGTTAGTACTAACAGCACTCATTGCATCCTTCAACATAATTTACGCGCAAGTGGCTGCTTCAACGCATTTACGGCACTTTTGCAGCAGTTCTCACAGCGAAAACCGTACCGGCCGTAAAATCGTACGTCACAAATCTTACCAGAACCAACAGACCAGCCGTGTCGGCTAAACCTCACAGATTGATCGTTGGAGAAGTAACCTCGTCAAAGCAGAGTTCCAACATATCAGTGAACTTGACAGTTAGCTCTTCCGAAAGTGTCTTGGCCTCAGTGCTGCATCCGGTTCTTGAAACGGCAGGGGATTGACTTATTCGAGGGGACGACCACGGCTTTAACGGTGATGACAGTGAATGAAAAGCATCCGATTCCAGAAATGCAGGGTATCGCTCGCAAAGGTATTCGGATAAGTTTAATTAACTCTCACGTGCCAACAAAGTCCGCTGCCCGCCGAAGGCCGCTGTGATTTTCTTATATGGTCTCTCCGAGTTTATGCGAAAACCGTTTGGGTTGATTGACGTTGCTCAAAAGTCTCAATACTTATTTGCAGGGTCTGTTCAGTCGTTTACCATACTTCATCCAAGATGTAAGGGAGCTGCGCTGTCCAGCTAGCTTAAGAATTCACTTGCGTTGTAAATAATTCACTGACTGTTATCGTAGAATCTACACACTTAGTTTGATCTGCATTGCCAAATAAGTAATTGTATTTCTTTATGTTTGCATATACGTCCAGTGCAAAAACATGGTCATGCTTTATGTTTGTTTATGATATCATTGAATTGAAGTTCATAAGTGACATTCACGGATTTTAGAATATTAACTGTTTGGACCAGATACCATATTCTAGTTTGGTTGATTTTCAATGCAATCCTAAAATCCGTCAGTCTAATTGGATATCTAAGAAATTTTACGTCTGTAGGTGGTCTTTTATTTTGTGTGATGAGGCAATGACTTTTGTTTGAATGAGTAGCTGAATAACTTCTTCGGTCTCCTAAACCGGTGCAAAGCAATTGTATTGGATCAGTCCACGAGCAGGGTGACCTTCATGGGTTCACTTAACCGCAGCGGTTGTTTATTACGGAAAACTATGACCAAGCGAGTTTAGTTTTTCTTGTGTATCGTTGGGAACAACGCCAAACCAATAAAAACCATAATTAACCTGTAGAGTTTTGTAGTTTTATGTTTACTACTGCTAAATATCTCTGAGTTTGTTACCTATTAATGAAGATAACGCGTCATCAAACCACAGCTGAGTCGCTTGTTACCAATAATAATGATTTTGTTCCGTACAGTTGGACAGTAGGTAGAATCCTTCTAGAAACTAAACCCTTGATTCGGCAGTATCATTACTATGTTAACTCTGTAGGAAATATACGTTAATTTCTAGTTCACTACTATCCGCTCACCCTAATTGAGAAGTCGTAAACGCCTCCCTTCATTAGCACGTTCTGCTTGTAATTGCCTATAAGCAATAATATATGCAAACTACGTTGTAAGTGATCATATAGATTTTAAAATATGTCGGAATAAAGTGACCTGAATGGATTAAACCGACTTCTCAGTTGTTAGTAGAAAAGCAAAGCTTTACTAAAGTAAACTCGAGTGTTTTCAATAAGTGGTCTTCATGTGATTTGATAAAACATACTATACGACCTTCGGTAGCAATTCCGTAATACAAAAATTGAGCCACTTCTTAACAAAACACTTACTGAAACAGGCCGGTTGCTGGTAAGTTATGTGCACATTACTAACTGTAACCATCGACCATCATCTCACTGGCCCGGCTAGTCAACAATGAGTTCGTGAATGACCGGATGATTTCATTTTGCACGATAACCCCCATAAACATGAAACAGAACGATGTGGTTAGCAACGCAGTGGCCTACGTGTGAACCACCGACGCCAAAGAGATGTGCAAATAGTTCGTATACGAGTCCATATGTTGTTTTGTCTACCCAGGAAATAAAATAAGTGTGTATGAGTCACGTAGTAAATGAACCATACAGTGTCAACGCAATATTCTCCAAAGTGATGGCCTACAAAGTAATGTGGTTTAAGTAATATGTCTCCTGTTCGAACTTCAATAGAATTGCATGACCGGACTATTTTTTGTTGCAACTCATTCATTGTGCTTGCCGGATGAACTTTGGCCATAGATCTCACTGCAGAAATAGTAGATACGAGCATTTATAGTTAATTTGTCATTTTTCAGCCAGCTATCATTTTTATCAAACCCCGGAGATCCGTACTAAGTTAAACAGTGTAAATGGAACTGGAGAGTAACTTAGTCTGCTAGTGGTCTATACCCGTCCTTTTGTTAACGACATTACGTTAAACAGACCACCTGAGTAACATGATTCGATATAGTTTTGAAAAGATTGCTGCGAACATCTCAGTAATTGTAAGCATGTAGTGTTCTGCTATGTTTTTCACTTGGACCAGGTATTTTTCAAGTGGATATGACGGTGAGCTAATGACTGATTCGCTTTAATTCCTTTCATTTACTGTTTCGTTCTTACGAAGTGTCTGTGACCATGGTGGAAACTGGGACATGTTACAAGAAAAGTCGATGAGCAAATCTGTTAAAATTAGTAGATCACGTTTCGAATTAGTAGTATGCACCTTAGATGTTGGTAAACAAGCAATTATACCAATTCTCTCAGCTTGCTCGCCATTTGTCAGCGTCAAACGATGTATCTGTTAAGGTATAACGTGTTAAGAAAGTTAACATTAAACAAGAAAATTTTTAATGCAGTTCGACTTTATCAAAAGGATCCTATTCCAGTGCACACATTATTATGTTATTAACATTTTCTTGTTTTCTTCGGGAAACATCACAAAATGGAAACTTCCGGAGTGTGGTTTCGGAAACTGTGCAGACTGCGATTGTACACTAATCAGCTTGCAGTTATATCAGTTATAACCCAGAAAACTAGTTATTTGCATCTTGTATTGAGGATTGTGTTTTCTCTGATTGGCCGGAAAACTTTGGTACTTGAATTTTTGAACAGGGCCTAATCTAAAGTGACAGATGTATTGCACCACTTGAGAAAACCAGAAAAACACACGCTAGATATCCACTTCGAGCGTGTGCTGTACTTCTGGACTTAGGCTATTGAATGTATGTGCGGACTTTATGGTGTTGGTTAATCACGGGATGATTTTAAAAGTTCATTGTGGCAGTTCGGTTAATAAATGCACATACTACCTAGGGAGGTTTGCACTGTATCCATACTGTTCCATAAATCAAACGATGAAGCTCAGTTCGAAGATAAGTCTATCTTAGGGGCTTTGCTAAAAGTTGAAACTGTATACAAAAGATTACGTGGATTTACATATGAGTTATGAAGATGTGTCAATGCGTACAGCTGTGAACATATTTGGGTAATGAAAGAACAACATTACTAATTCATGATAGTTATAAGATACTGGCTTATGAAGAACGAGTAAGTCAAATTTTTCGAATGCAATAATTTCAACCCTATTGGATTATTACAGTGTGAGGTGATTTTACACCACTGATTCAGTTCCACATGGGTTACCAGCTAACAAACAGCCAAAAATCGGAATCACTCCTTAAGATCAGCTAAGCTGCAGGCCAGACCTTTGAATTAGCTGGTCGAATGTTGTCAATTCATTGTGCGTCAACGACCAACATTCTATTGATGTTGACTATAAGGTTGATATTATAACTGGAAATGCAAACAAAATACCCAGAAAAGACGATAACTAACCCTCTCTGTCTATATATGTACATTTGGAGATTCCATAGTAAGCTTACAGTAATTAGATTATAGAGCTGTCTGAAACGTCAAGGTGCACGATTTATGATCTTACAAATGGTGATGTCGTGGCTATTTTATAACTTCTGTTCAAATGATGTGATGTCAGTATGTTGCCATAGCACCAATCGAAGGCCGCCATGCTACGGATTTATAATACTACAGCGGTCACATTAAATCACCTCGCAATTCGGTTTGAAATTCTATCTCTAAAGCCTCAGTTGTGTTCGTTCTACATATCCCACACTGCTGACCTAGTTGCACAAAGTTGTTGAGGCATTAGTTTAGCAGAGCGGCAGCTGACGTTTCGGATCTCAGAACACATCACAGTATACGGGAGAAGCCATGAATCGAAAGTAAAAAGAATTGGCCCTATTCAGTCTGAAAGATTATTTCGACATCCTCGACGTGAGTGATTCAGTGAAAGTCAAGAATCGCAAAATTACTTCCTAACAAGTAACCTCGTTATTCATGAACGTGCTGCTAAAAGAAACCATTAATTACTGTGGACTTGTACTGCAAACAGCTAACTAGACGTCGGCATTCCGATTGCAAAACTGATTGTTGTTGTTGTTCTGCACCTCAGACGTTCAGTTTCAAATCAACGGAAAGCTGTGCAGAAAATGTGATGGTGCAGCAGTGGACTCCCCGTTACTTCCGTTGATCGCAGACATATGTATGGCCAAAGTGCAGACCAATGAATCACGTCACGCCGACAATAATTACTGTTTGTATATTTCATACGGTGACGGTACATTTTGCTTAATAAGCGATAAAGGTGATACACGGTCTTCATTAGCTGCCTTCATTTGTGAACAACCCAACATCACATTCACTAGCGACGTAGAGATGAACAACCCGCTATCACTTTTGAATGACACCATGCTTTGTAAAACTGCGGATCGATTCGAAGGGCAGTTCATAGGGAAAAGTGGACTGGTCAGTATATGCAATTCCTTAGCCTTGTTCCGTTGAAGTATTGGCGGAATTTGGCTTGCTGCCTAACAAACAGAGCTAAGAGGACACGCATGACAGATATCTCATCGGAGGAACTTCAGCACGTTCGGAATGTGTTAAGTCAGAATAGATATCTCTAACGATTCTTGGGCAGAAACATGCAGCCAAAAATGGAGGAGGGAATCAATCAGACGTTGGATAAAAATTGTTTTGCCACTCTATCGTAAGACAGTGAAGTTACCGGTGAGATTATCGCCTGCAGACATTGCAAGTTAGATGGGAATACCTGCCCTGTACCGACAATAAGGAGTTCCCAAAGGTTCACTGAAATATCTTATTTCATTGCAACGTACCGCCCACTGTTGAAACCCTAGAACTTCATGCAGGAAACGAAAAAGACTAATGGGCATCAAAAGTTGATGGATTATCGCATGATCGGACTCAGCATGTGGTTGCTCTCTAGACGCTCTCAGAAGATGCCAAAATGGTGTTCAAACAGTAAGTACTGAGAGGTGTGCGGAAGCAAGCGAACATAGAGAAGAACACGTTGTTGTGTGTTCTGAATTCATTCAAGCATCAAGCTGAGTTCCTAAGGAAACCAGAGTGGTGCGTTCGTAACTCTTTCTCAATAACTTAGAGGCTCTGTCACTGAGCCCACAATTTTGGCCAGTCGAAGTATGAATGTAACAGCTTAGACACTGAGGTGTAATTTTAAAAATTACATGCGCAACTGAAAGGACTCGTTTGTTCGTCAGAAGTTAATGTTGACTACTCTCGTTGAAGACTCTTGTGAACGCTTGCTGTACTTATTTGAATAGCAAGGTACCGAATTGCAGTTCATTGGAGCTGGAACACAGATAATATGAGAGAATTGCAAACCAACCACAACACTTTGATCATGAAGTTTGACAAGGAGAGAGGTAGCTTTGTTTGAAAATACTGATTACTTCACCAAAATGCCGTCGGTTTTATCAGACAACCTGAAGCTCCAGAAAACTGGAAAGGATAAGGATAAAACGACTGCAATAGAGAAAACTTTGTCAAATTATTCCACTGGCTGAAACAAGCAGACGTTATCATGGTTCTAACTTTCAACTGTATTAAACCTAGGGGAGCAGTCATTCCACATTTGTAGGTTCTTCGTAAGTTTCACAAAGACACAGTGTCATCGAGGCCGATTCTGGACATATGCACGTCTCCCTGTCACGCTTTGGGAAAATTGCAATTGGACATACGAGAACTGACCAAATTACGACAAACTCCTTCCAGTCTACAGCTCGCCTTTGACTTGGTAGATCCGATCGATTCGGTGGAAATCGGCAACGACAAAATGTCATTGGATGCAACCCCTTTATTCACTAACGTAGACTTGGGAGAAAATACTATATCTGCACCTATATCTGGACCGATCAAGTTGATATCGAGAATACAGTGGGAGATTGAAAGAAATAGTATTGTCTTCCACTTAAAGTACACAATTCCAATTCACTAGAGAGTTACACATGCAGAAAGATAGAGTAACGATGGGTTAACACCTGGGACTATCACTCGCAAAAATCTTTACAGCCAAGCTAAAGAACATTGAACCTAATCGCACCGTATCTAAGTGCGAGATTTACAGGCAGTACGTGGATGATGGTTTTCGTCCTGTTGGACACGGTGACGATCTCCAGGTCACACTAGATGAGAATGGATGAGGTGATTTCCGGTCCATAGGTCGCACAACATGTTAACATATGCACCCAAAATTTGTCTTTAACAAATCATAAACATATGATTAGACAAATAATTTGGTAGGGAGTATTCACACAGATTTTCGCTTATTCAAATGCACTGAATATTGCAGTGTGCTGAACTGTGTTTGCAGCAATCAACGACTGTGCGGGTACAAAAATTGGGCTGCGAGTTTCAATGGATACCGCCATGATAATTTACGTAATATTGCTCTGTGGCGTGGGACTGTGTGAGAAATGCTTTGCTGACGTCCACTCATCTGCTTGGTGATTGAACCTCATGACTGTCGATGGGGCAGAATATTCCCGGAAATCAGTATCCCAGTTTGGTTGATAGGTTGAGTCGGAAAGACGTGTAAACGTCAGGTTCACGCCTGGTCGACTTGGTCTGGTCCGTCACACGTTTACCAAGCAGATGTTATTGAGTGAGTTCGGCCACCACTGATCCCCAGCTTTGAGCACGTACACTGATCACTGAACACGCTGAAGTATCCCAATTTCAATCCAACAAAGTTTGAATCGCAGGACGAGAGTTGTTCAATGACCTCGCAGTGTGCAGCGCTGTAACACCTCTTTCGTCATTCTCAGTCCACCTTTTAGGTGACCGTTCCGGAAGATCTTTTACTGTGTTTAGTGCTCATTCGATTAACCGGTGGCTAACTGCTGCTGCTGCTTGAACAACTCCCGACTGTGGTGTAGAAGTACGAGGTACGTATGTTGAAATGTGGTGTTTCCGAAGTGTTATTCGTGTTCACTATTTCCACACGATTGAAGCAGGAACGAAGAATCCATGGTCGGATAGACAACAGCACGTTCATTTCCAACTAATGGGAATAGAAGAAATCACGTGATCCTAGTCTACAATGGGTAAAAACAGCGATAACCAGTGCTTGAGCAAAGAGGAGAAACAAGGACGCCGGAAAACCATCCGGGTTCAAATCTTAAGAAAAGTGAACGGAATGTCCGAAAAGCATTTTCATTCGTTTCATACAAACGATCTTGCTAACTCTCTCACACACACAACGTGAAACAGACAATCGTCTGAATTAAATTCTCTTCGGAGTAGTATACGGTCCACTGTGCACAAAACATTTCACGTTGAACTATGATAGCGTTGAGTCTGATTTGAGACCGTTGGCAGCAACGGAACAAATGCGAAACGTGCAAAACGTCCGTGGGGAGAAATATGCTTCACCGATGAACCCTTGAAACTGTCAAATGATTTTTGTTTGCCACAATGCGTCTGTACGTTAACATCCTCACTGATGTTCACTCCTGTTCAGTTTTCCGTTTCTCTGCGGGGCACACCGATGCTGAATGACATGCTTTATTATGTTCCCCCTGTAAAAGCCTGTGAACCCATAGACCTGTGCAACACGTCCCTCTGTGTTAACTGTTCCTGCCTCATCATACATCACAAACCCTCACTATGATATCCTTGAAAGACTTGAGTACACCGGTTTATCTGAATATGAACTAGTATTTGGTTGGGGAAAATGACTCAATCCTTATTCGATTTACGAACGAATGAGTAGTCACGAAATCACAAAAATCATTAGGTGCTCGTCGGTGTCACTGTGCCCATCTGGTTCGGTTCAGATAGAGTTGACGGGCGTCCACTTGTACTGCTATTGTCATGCATGAAAAAAATGCGGATCAGTATGCCGTGCACTTCTTAACCCCGGACGCCACTTGCTAGCTGTTATTGCTATACCTACAACCAACACCGGTCGGATAATTTCTTTATATTCAATCTTTATGGTAGACGCGTCATGGTCTTATTTACCCTATGATTCTTAATGCAATCAGTCTGAAGCCGATTGTTTTCCCGTATGGTGAGAGAAACCTTTGAACCAGGTTCGTTGTGGTAACGAGTGGTTACGTCAGCATACGATTGAACAACTGTTCACTAAATAAGACTGACCAATAGAGTTGATTAACTTGAATGTATGATCGTGTATTTCAAGCTTAACTAAAAATTTGTGGCAAAATATGCGTAGTAGGGAACGATTGAAAAACAACGGACAATTCACGTCGAACTCAACTGAGCCTACTAAGAACTTTCAAGTTAGCTAGAAAGCCTGTGTATCGCGTACTGTGCTTTATTCCTCATTCCAGCAATTGACACTCCATGACAATGGAATATTGCTCCTGAATACTGGGTCAGTCACGTTTTCAAACAGAACGCAGGTAACATGAGCAAGCGTTCGAACAGACAAGTGATTTTGGGAACTTTATTCAGTCATCACTTACTTTCAAGAATTCCGTTCAATTCAGATAATATCATCTGAAAAGTTGTAATTTGAGGCACATTTGGCTCAATAGGACGGTTGTTTCATCTGACGAGCTTGATAGTTTTTGCAGGTACTAGTAATTTCACATGATTGAGAGAAGTGTATGAAACCCTGTTCCATAGTTGACGGTCACAATAGATGATTTTCTCATGTCTTGCATCACGCTTTGCGTACATAACATTCCACAATTAAGACATGTCTGTAAATGTCACATGTAAAAAGGCAAATCACCTATAGCCCGTCACATTTTGAGAAATGCAGTAGAACAGCATTAACCTTCAGCTTCAGTAGAGATTGCAGGCTCACTCACTTGGATATATTTATGATGAATTTCCAGAATTCCACATTCTGTGTCCAGTCGCACTTACACATTTGGAGAACGACTTGAGCGACAGAATTGTTCGAAATAGAATAGACAACGAACCGCCGAGCGTTTGTGTTGTATGAGTGAGAGACTGTGCCGAGAGATGTACCGATCGACATATAGTGCCATCATTCCCTCGCTTGATGCTGATGTACAGGAAGGCGAGCGTGTCTTTCTTTTCAAACTCAGACGATAGCGTTAGGTTTCGGTACGAGGTGTTCGATAAACCCGATAGTTTTTCTAATGTCTCTAGTTATCTTCCGCATAATGCTGTCATATCTTCAGCCTACCGACAATAAATCGGGACGTCATGCAAAATATTTGTGAGGCGGAGCTCAATCATAGACGTAGATACTTCAGCCAAAATCAATCCAAGAGGGCTATCCATCACAACTCTGTCCACTTGCTTAAATACCACGTTGTGAAATTGAAATTAAATATTGTCAGTACACAATAACAGGGGAGTCTTCCAGTTATCGGATGGGACATAGCGCATTATGATATGCGCCATTGCAAAGTGACAGCTATCTGTACATTTGTGAAAAGCGAATTTCCATCAAGACAGCACATAACTTTTCCAATCGATTCGGCATTAACTGGAATTCCACGCATTTCAAACGAATCTTTCAGACAAAACTTGGCAACGAGTGCGTGAACTGGCCGTAAAGCATCCACGATTCACTTGTGACAAGGCGAACCCGCCATCAGAAAGATTGGCCGTAAGAGCGTTTGTGGTTTGTGAATCTAAGGTAAACCTATAATTGCGGAGTCGCATTACCAATAGGTTTCATTGCATGTGCAGGCACGAGTTTTAACAAACTGTCACACCTAACAAGCCTGTCTGGTCTCCTACAACAATGGGGGTGTACACTGGGGTGAAGTCAACTACCATCATGATCGGCTGCACAATGACCACCAGTTTCATACGAACTTTAAGAAAGTGAAGGTTATTGGCTAAATACTGGTCTACGTTCTAACAATCGATTTTGCACAGTGACTTCGAGGACGCTGCTAATTAAATTTCAATGTTCAGGACGTAGAAGCTGAAATACAATTTCTGACCGACAGCATGTACACTCAACTGTCTAGGATTGCAACATGAAGGTGGCCAGACGACGCGGAAAGTACGGATGTAACACTATATCGCAGATGTGTTAGGTTACGAAAGTGTTTGTACACCGCAACCACCAGCCGAGTGCGATCAATGAATTCAGTGCATGTTCCACTAAATCAGGTTGACGGTATGAAGACCATATTCCCTCACACACACACGTTCTTCCTGGTTGATTTGGAAAGCGAATGATGAATTCCTGTGAGTTTGAATGTAAAATGAAATGCGTGGGATTGTTATCATTTGGTTTGCTTCAAAACAGGGTGCACACCATACTTGCTTCGTATTGATGTGCAAACTGATTTGAAAAAGTTTAGAGTCTTGAAGCCAGTCTTACCGATTTGAGCCAACCGCATGAGTGCAGTTAGGCTAGATCGATGCACAAACTATTTGGCCTGCTGAAGGTGAACTGGCATCAACACTGTTTGTTAGGTGGGGTGATGTGAAGTGCGGTTCACTGGTTTCTT
>QNGE01006658.1:6711-26144 GCA_008508345.1 Paragonimus westermani
TAGTGCGTACGTGCACTAAATTTACGTTTCCTCAAGTGTACACAGAAATACCAGACGCGAAGTGAAAATACAAATAATTGCGAGACCGAAAATATATTATGCGATAATTACAAATGGGTCCTGATCAGCGCTAGACGACACCGATACGCGAAACAGCTAGGGAGGATAAGAATCCGACCGTCGAGCGCGCGAGCAAGCTGGAAAAAGCGTGTGTGTCGCGCTTGGCGCGCATACGCCGACAAGCATGCCAACAAACAAACGCGACCTTCTGCATCAGGCAGACGGCAGGCGAAGATCCTTAAGGTCCCATGTACAATGTGAGCTAAGATTTTAGGAAGTATTTTACACATCGTACAGCAGGCAGACCGGGGGTACCTCCAGGTTACTACAGTAAACTCGTTAAACACGGTTCAGCTGAATCCCCGTATCACGCCATTGTTTTCGTGGTCCACATCCTGTATATGCTTGTGGATATTCATCAGTCAAGAAACTTCCTAAGTGGCGTCCACATGGTAGTGGTTTGTCTACAGTGAGCCTCACTGTAACTTGTCAGAATCACTCGACACAAATGGGTTAAAAGGATATTGGATCCGACTTGATTCGAACAAGCGACAAAAACCATACACCCACACGCTGCAGCCTCTCTACTAGGTAATCTGGGTAGCCACGCCCAGAAGTCGGAATTGTCAACTGTGGATTCAATCATCCACCCCAATTACTCATATGAAATTTAGCCTTGCTCATCGAATTACTCGTTGAGTCTTGTTTATGCCTTCTCAAATAGTCTGAGAGATACCGTGCCATAATGAAGGTCTACATTGACAGTTGGCTGTGAAATCTAACGCATTCTTTATAGATAAACCTGCCGACAAACGCCTGCAGATGGTCACAGATGGGGTTCAACCCGTAACGTTGCTGACCCTTTTTTAGAATGATGTACTGTGTTTGTTAATCACGCGCTGGAATAAACCGAGCCATCAAATTGAGAGTTCACAATAACTGAAGTGTGTTGATCGAGCGAATCCAAAATATTCCTTCCAAATCAGGACTCCGTGCACCAGTAAGTACACGAAACTTTAGATTGTCAGTGTCTGTTCGGCTGACTGTACATTTCGAAACGCACTGCATTTAGTAAGCATGAAACCAAATTATACTTAAGCAATTTTACTGCAGTGAGTCCATCTTAGTCTGAAGTGATTTTATTGTCTATGCAAAGTTGCAAGTCAGACAGAGCTACTCCGGGGTTGGACTTCCAACTGACCTTTTCGATATGACACACTGTCACTTCATTAGTTACGTCAAAGTATGTCCTACTAGGTAGGTGGTACTCGTTCACATTCATCTCGTCTACTCAGGGGGTTTTGTGAAACCTACTTGATCTATCTGGGCTAAGTGCGCTGGATGATTCGACCAAAATGATTTCCAGCGACTTGCGTACCCGTCCGTTTGACCCATGGATGTTGGTTTAACAGAACAATCTTGAGTCCACAAGTTGTTACCACGTGGGAGACGTGATTACTTTCGTGCAGTTAGTCACAAGAAAAAATGCTACAGGAACACATTTAGACTTAGGGGTACTGACTAATTTATGCGCGCCACGGAATGTTGTGCATAACACACTACAATAAATGACTTAGGTAATTTGCTTAGTTGTACAAGCAGATCGAAACCAGTCAGACTGCATTTGCGATTTGTCCACCGATTATTCAGTTTGATCAGTGAGTTCATATCGAGACCTGAGCGTCTTGAAGAGACATGTGTGGCCAAATTCAAAACTGGGTTATTCTAGCTCTGATGAGTCCTTGTCCATTCGGCGTTACCGAAGCTAGCTGAATCTTTACACAGAATATACTAACTATTAGATCCAGCAGTTTAACCCATCCTTAGATTTGTGATTGACAGTAGGATAGCCAACGTACAATCTTCAGTGAATTCCTTATTCACTTTCCGTCATATTCCTTCCATTGCACGTTTACCGTTCTCCACACTGTCTGGGTACTTGTTCGATTATTTTCACAAATGTTCACTGTTATTTTTTATTCCCATTAAACGATATGTCGGACCGCTAATAATGCAACTGTTTTCATAAGTTGATCCCAGATTGGTAGTATATATTTGGAAGAAGAAAATGACGGTTCAAGGTCATTTTCTTGACAAAGTGACAACGCTTGTATACACATATACAGAAATAGCAAAAATCATTTTGCAGGGTCAGCAAAGAAAAGAGGAGCAACTGAAGCGATACCAAAAGTTGCAGGTAATGAGAACTGATGATGCTTCAGAATCTCATCAGTAGCTGAGTACAGGTAAATGAAACTACGAATGAAACTCAACCACTTGAGTTGACCCAAGTCATGTTCTTTATGAGAGAAGAAAAGAAGAGTTTTTCTATAATCGAATAAGTTTGATAGAAAGTACCACCGAAATAAGTTTTGGGAAGTCTCCATTGGAAGTCTGGGTACTACTAATGATGTTGTTTATCAATCGCACTGTAACGACGAAGAGCATATTCGCTAGGACCTAGCGAAGTTTTAAACTTGCTCCCGTTCATCATCAATGCCGCTGCTATGTTTGCTCCGGAACTTTCATCAAATGTGTGATAATGTTCTTTCAGTTTTCGGCGCATTCGAGCACGCGTCAGATTGTCCATCGATTGGAAATCGAGTTTACTTGCATCTAACTGGGCCAAAAATTCCTCAGAGTTCGCATTTGAAACGGCCTCGCTGAACGAAATCGTTGTGTTTATGCCCCTCGGGCGTGTGTTGGTCTCCCGATCATGAACAACCAATGAGTCTGTATTGCATCCTCTAGAACGACACTGCTTTTCTTCTCCTCTTGGTTTTATTTTCTGTATGAGTTTCTCCAGCAAACTTGCGTCTGTCTGAGTAGATGTTGTATTTAGACAAGGTCTGAAAATAAAAATGGCAGATGCATGCGGTTTCTAAAGTAAGGGAAAAATTGACCTTGGTAAAAGATTGAGCAGCAAATTTAGTGACAAACTGAGAGTAACATTTGCGGAAACCTGCCGATCAAAAGGTGGTTTTCAGGAAAAATGCTTCACCCTCTTAAGGAAGGCCTAATTGTTAGCCACAAAATGCATCACACCCCACGACATCCACATACCCATCTAAGTGGTTAGTCGGTGAAACTGATCTATGAAATAAGAAGAGGCTGGCTGGAGAGTATATCTGAATGCAAGCGCTGCGAATAAATGTGAGTGACATTCAACGTGAAAATAAACCAAATCTCCGACTACTCATCAGTAATTTGAAATATCGCCTGGCGGGTTTAATGAAATCAGTGATATCAACCTGTCTTTGAATTCCTAATCGCGGGGTTATCGATTGGAGTTAACAGGACAGTTACTGTGTCTGCTCTTGAGACGATCGGGGAACCTAATCATTGCTCACAAACGAGAGTGGTTGAGCGTTCACATTTGGTAATTCGGCCGTGCTGATGTGAGGTGAATGACGCAGTGATCAACGCGGTTGCCTCATGATGGAGTGGCCGGAGTTCAAATCCCGGTCGTGGCAAGGATATACACTACTGACGAGCTCTAATGAGAGCGAAACTGGAGTCTAGTGCTTCTTTTCGAAAGAGACTGGCTGGAAAGTCTATCTGAATTTGAAGGCTGCGATCAGACGTTAGTGATGTTCAACTTGAAAATAAGAAGTTACTTGGTAGACAGACCCACCTCACAAGGTCGGTTCGTATTCTAACACGCTGCTAAAGTCTGTGATCACGGCTTGATCGATCGAGATTTTCAAAATTTTAATCGATCGGCATATACATGAGAGACAACTCGTAAGATAAGTTACCAAATTATCATTCTCCCTCTGTCCCACAAGTCATTAAATGCTCATCTCTGACGGAAGGTTGCTGCTTTGAAGTCTTTCGGTTCTGATGTGATTTTATGCCAACAGCCTCACCGTGGTTCCCCTTAGTTACTTCTATGCACATACTGTTCGAAGAGTTCAACACAATTTTCCCACAATAACACAGAGAAGCATGCAAAAGCAAATTCACTTTTTCCTCCTGTAATAACTGATGAGTTTGTGAACATATACGACGGAATTATAAGGCGCTATCTCAGAATGACTCACGAAACGCACGTCAACGTCCGTCAGGTTCACTTTCTCAACCCCACTAATTGCACGTGCATACATAAAGAAAACTATTGATGGCTGAACCGTTATTTCTTTCACTTTTTCCCTTTAGCCAACAGTTCAGTGAACCAACCCTTTTATCTTCTCAGTCCAAAAACTATCATAACCGCACCATTCATTGCCTGTGGATCGATCACGTTGATGATCGGATAGCTGATCGAAAGAATCTGGACCAACAGGTGGTTCTGGGTTCATATAGTAACTAATAATTGACCTCAGATTACCTCATTGTTGTGCCCACTGTGATATGGTGAATACGGTGGACTCATGAAGCTATAGTCCATTCTTGGCCGTGGCAACAATATGTACTACTGACGAGCTCTAACAAAGGCAAAACACAAATGTGTTGCTTTCTTTCGAGAGAAGCTAGCCAAACGTTTTATTCCGAAGTGAACGATACAATCAACTGTGAGTGCTGTTCAACTTGCAGTTAACCAGTAGTATGTCGGAGAGCTTATTTGTGTGTGAGAGCATACATGCATCTATCAGGAATAGGAAGGATGAGCTCACGAAACATCGCACGTGGCTTCGCATGTCGCAACTACTGTGATGTAGTGATCTTGAGACTTCAGCACACTGATTTCGAAACAGGTCGCAGTTAAGTGTGAAGGCGACAGTGGTGTACCAAACGGCAACTGGACAGAGGTAAGAGAGCAGAACTCATTCGATCTGTTGACTATTAACTAAAAATGACTAGTGTCCTTTGACTTTTTACGGAAAAACTGTTCGACAAAGAAGTTTAATAATCTGGTATTAACAATCATGGATGAGTGATAGCAAGTTTGCGACTGTCATCAGACATTTTAGAACAGAGCAAACGGAAGCGAAATTCTTTGGTTCTGTTAGGGGAACCGTCAGTTGATTCTTGCGTAAAGTGTACATGCGTCGTTAATACACCGGTTCCTGCAAATTACGGTCAAGAGCTAATCAATCTAAGACTCACGCATTTTGTTCTCTGGCATGGATAATTTGGAAATTGTCACTCTAGATGTGGACACCTAATCAAACTCCAACAATTAAACAAGGCGAATCAGGGTGGGTTATGCGAGTTTTAGGTAATAAAATCAAACCGGTTTAACTTGAGTGGTTTGAATTGGTTGACAATAAAATCCTGGAATTTGAGAACATCTACGGTTAGTGCTATGGTGCTGACAGGATGAAAGTGAAAAGATAAGCTCTGCAGAACAAACCAGAAAGGTCAAGGGAAAGAAAAGAGCAAAGATTATTTTACAACTATCCAGTTTCACATTTCTCAATTCCGTCACAGAGACACTATTTGAGCCGTACTTGTTAATGATGTGGCTAGTCATGAAGTTGTTACGTCTGATTTTACTGCACTTAGAGCCACACTAAACTGGATGTATGTAGGTTGAGTTGATAACACGATGGCGCTAAACTGTGGACAAACATGGTTTACCCAAACTATCTATCTACTAGATATGTCTGGCTGTGCAGATAGCGGTTACTATTCCTCTGATTCTGCCTAGGGTAACGATGTGCCGAAAGTGAAGATTCCGTGACCATCTATCGAGAACCTAGATATGTTCGGTTCAAACATATCTAATATGTGGACTTGACTCGACAGTTTCGTTGTTCTCTTTAAGTATGTTGACGTAAATGTGCTCCAAATCAGTAAGTTTATGAAGTGGTGCTTATAAAAATTCTACCAACCTATATTTCCACCGAATCTACTGGACTTCGTCGAGAGTTGTATAGTCAGAACCACATTATCAACGGAACATAAGTCACGTGGACTTCGCCGTGGTACTACACTTGGGATGTGTATTCTCTAAGTATTTCACCCTTGCTTGCAGCGAAAAAGGTAAAAATGCCATGTCTTTCAAATCCTTATCGACGTATTTGTTCTCACCTTAGCAGCAAAGACCCCATATAGTGAAACTCAAGATTAACCAGGTAGATCCTCATCCTTATCACAGTCATTATTATCAATGTCGTCATAGACAGCAATACGTCAATGGTTCTTACTAATGTCTGACTTCCATACAAACATGAAGAAAAAGGCAAGCTCTAACAAGGAAGAAAAGAGACGGAAAGAGGGACGGGAATTTACTACGTCTGTATTTATATATTCAACGTCATAGTGCCTATGCGTTATGAATAGACAGCCGTGCCACGGGTGGCAGTAAGGCATTATCAGCAAGACAGCTTATTTAGCTTTCAGTGCTTCACACCATTAAGTGCGCCCACTTTACGGACAACTCGGCCAAACAGCAGCAACAACAAAAACAACAACAACACACCCAACTGACTTTAGTTAGCCGCCATCTTACCTAACTTTTTCACTCACTGGCCTTGAGGATCTCAAGGTCCTCAGCCCGGGTGACAAACCTGATCTACAGTGGACAATCCCTTCTCGAACGATTTAATTCCTCCACTTCAGGTCATAATATGTCCACCTCGCACCCCATGCCAGTCGACCACAGCACTGACTAACAGTGCTCAATGTGACAAACGACTAGATGGCATCCTCAGTACACGGCCTAGTCATCTAAGTCTGTGCAGATGTGTGGACTGAACAAAAGAACTCGACTGAAAACCACTACCAGACACCAGCTTACTAACCTCTTTGTTGTTTACTTGGTGGTGCTACTCGGTATGGGCGGTCGAAAGTAGACATCAATGATTAAATGACTGATGGCGGTTCACATGTTCTACCCTGACACAAAGAAGTGCAAGTGGTTCTATAGTATACGGTAGTGTAGCATGTGGTACCAACAATCACTATGTTAGACATGCTTGTGTGCAAACTAAGGTTTGTTGGAGTGTATGATTTTCCATTAACCTCTACACTGGCAAAACCGATCAGTACATTTTCTCCCTTCGTGAACAGTATCAACCCAAATGTAATACACAACTGAAATCTTCACGTTTTCACCCCAGTGTGTTGTTGTTAAAATGATCCAGCCTGTTTACACACACGAGATTTTTGTACTAACACATGTATTATACATATATATATATATGTCTCTGTCCAATGACCACTGGTTGGTGAGTATCACAAAACACTTCCACGCTGACATTCACATATGATGCAAACTTGCCTGTTCATCGAAAATGACCAAGTCAGGTCAATAATTTGCTCCGTACAGCCCAAGAGGTGGATATGCAACATTTAGACAATATTTTCAAAGCATGTTGCTCTCAATCCACAATCAAATCTTGTACAAAAACGTCAGAATTGATAAAACTCCGTACCAAGCAGCAGATCTCGAAATAAATTGTTGTTTCAAAGAAGAATAGGCAAATTTTTCTCAATTTCTCATTGACTAGTATGTTTCAGTAAGCCATGCGAAGCTCTCATCGTTTCCATGAGGTCTCTTTATCGATTACTGGAAATTTTTTAACCCCAGTCACCGCTGAAAATGTTGCTGGACGCCGGTATGCACAGTAGAGATTACTAACAGTTTAACCTCACATCCGGCATACGACATTGTGTCCCAAAGCTATCCACCGCGAATTCGTGACTCCTCCGAATTTGCCAGATAGCACTAACAAATGATTGCACATTTACGTTTACGTTTGAACTTTATCGTAAGTTGTGTTATGTTTATGTCTAACATTATCGGGTGGATTCGGGGGCTAGAAATCGGTCGGCCTTGAACAGTGTTTGCTGTTGCCATAATTCCATTAACAACCAGTTCCAAATATGCAGTCATGTTTGTTTAGCACAGAAGGGCGAATATTTTCCAAACCTCGTCATATTTGAGTCTAGTGATAAAATTTTATAACTTCCATCTCTACTCTGTCACCGTTTACATGACATGTTTTCAGCTTTAAACCAGGCATTCCTTATGTGTATGTTAATGGGTTTTGCAATTTTAAAAGGTGGCTAATCCCACCCCCTTAGCCAAGGGAAGAAAAATTGTCGACCCACTGACTGAAGTGCGCCAGACATGCTTTATCGGTGATCGATAACTAGCGGGCGAAGTTTGGGAAACTGATTGTCTGACAGTATGTAGTTCGGTAAAAAGTGAACGGATGCACGAAAGTGTTTGCAAGTTCGGTTCAGAACATTCTTTTGGGTTAACCCATTTGAACTGTTATTTTCCTGATGTCCTAAAACCGACAGTAACTCGAGTGTCACTGAGTTATAGGTTTGAAGAAAATGGTTGGTGTAGAATACACCGAAAAACCGTCAAGCTTTTGAGAGTTGTTCATTTAAAAGTTCGGGCATGGAGCAAACTCACAGGGAGTTATTCGTTATCCTGTGAGAATTTTCCACGGTGTAATTTCAGTCTCGGCTCCTGTTTTGTCAAGTTGGATTCGAAAAGACATCTAATCTTTGAAGGGCATCATCACATAACTCCCTTTTCTGCTGTGCTTAATTTTTGAACGAAAACGAACATATTCCCCATGGCGAATATCGATTATTTTCAATGGCTGAGCCTAATTGCAACTTCTGATCATTCATGCATCCAGGCAACGAAACTTTGATTCCACCAACATTTGTACTGCTTTTATCATACTCTGGTTAGTAGCCGTTATATAAGACAGTTTGAAGAATGCAACCAACCTGTTAGCAAGCTCAATTGAAGATTGCGACGAGGATAGAGGCATATGCAGGTACTCGTACTGTTCTGTAGGTGGACCAGACATGTCGTTGGTCAGATAACCCAACTGCACAGTGCCTGGACGAAAATAGACCTCCGACGAAATTTGATCGAATTCGGAATCAGGCAAACTTAATTCGTTCAGCTGATCCAGTTTGGCGTACAAGTCCGGTTTAGCTAAAAGCATATCGATCTCTTGTCCTTCAATATATTTGACCGCTTCCTTGTACAGAGTTTCCGCGGTCTCCAGCTGCTGTTCCTGGTCAGCCTGCTGATCGATGCTGTTCATGTTCCTGGCTCCAATAAACTCGTGTAAATCGTGTAGGATTTCCTGTTCTTGTTTTTGAATCTGAACACAAAACCACAAAGAACAGAATGATTTGAGTTGTTAGGAACAAATTTCGGGCAGGAGTTCGATTAATCGAAACCTGCATTCCCCGAGTTTTTATCCAACTACCATCTCACTTAGCAACTGTGGTAACCTATTTCTAACTGGTAGGATTGTCACATTTACCGGATTATACGTGGGAGGAGGAGTTAAGCAACGAACTGAGAAGTAACTTGTTGACTGAAAGGCAAGGTACAACAGGGATGGAACAGCACTTTTCTGTCCGAAAGTGATTTACTATGTATTAAAAGTTGAAAACAAATGTGCCTGAATTTTGGGGCTTTAGATAATTTAACAGGTTTACCTTATGAAAGAACAGGAAGAAACCAATGAAAACAAGAAACCGGTTATTCCGTTTTGTAATGCTTGTGTAAGAAAGCGTAATGAACTTAAACGCAGTCAACGAAAGGAAGTTTTGGTCCTGCTTTCTATCTAGAGACTCTCATTTGATAATTGTCCTCCAAATAACCTTTGAGCGGACACTAGTCGAGTTACGTAAGACTGATAGTGGAATAAGTGGTAAATTTATGTCACAGTGGCCCAAGTTGTCTGTATGTCTTAAAAGAGTGGAATACCCTAACTAGGGGATAAAGATATTGGCATTTTGTTACACTTTTCATTTGAAGACAGCTTACGTATCACCCTTAAAAGTGCTTATAATGAACTCGTGAGTGTGCACAATCGAAAAGGGTTTAGAAGGTAAAATTACAATGAAATAGATTTAACCTTTAAAAACTTAACTCCTCTCGTCTTTGATAATTCTGTGGAACATTTCATAATTTAACCTTTGCAACCTAGCGTCATTGGATTCCAATCTAACAAGGAGAAAACGTTTTTCATAAGTACCCAAGAGATTAGCATATCACAACTGCCTTTAATATAACGGCATTAGTGACCTAGTATTTGACATCCATCAGTAGCTCGGTGAGTGGTAAAGTGTACAACTTATTTCGGGGTGAATAAGTTTGTTTAGACTGACCTAGGGATAAACCGACGAGACAGCTTGCTTTCTTTAATTGACTTTAGACGACACTGAACAATCAGTTCAGTTAGGACTTGAAGCTAATTTCATAACTACACTTTGTAGTGAGTTCGAACTGGCACGGTTTCTGGACTGGAGAAGGTTCGACCAATCAGCGTTCGCGCACAAGCTGCTAATGACGGAATTATGGTCTGACTAGCGCCACCCAATCATAGACGGCGATTAGCTGCTTTTGAATGCGTATCCGTTTCAAACGGCCGAGCTGCTAGATAGAAGGTCGTGAAACAAGGCAACAAACTGGCCAGTCAAAAAGTGAGGATGCCTTTCGCGTAAAAATAGTCGTAAATGCTGTTGTTCCTCCATAAAAAGGTGCTGTTTTTCAAACAAATTTGGATTGCTTAATACCACTCGGATTCCCTTCCTGATTTTCCCCGATTTGGTAGTTAAATACGCGAAACAAAAGTTCGGCCGGTATACAATACATTTTTAGCCACGTAACACTTTNAAAAGTTCGGCCGGTATACAATACATTTTTAGCCACGTAACACTTTATACGAAGCTGGCTGAAGAAGACTAGGGAACAGTCAATGCTGTCAAACATCGATGTATCGCCAGTCAGTCGTAAAGCAGTAGGACCTGGATATGAGCGGACAACAATTTGCTCACATACGCTAACTGTCAACGCACAATATTCAGTTGACCACGAGTGTTAGATATGTCACTTGCGTCCTTGAGATTTTGATATTGGGTTACCTGTACACGGATAACGTACTTCTAATTAGCGGAGCAACGGAACTCTCTTGGTTCAGACTCTCGGCACCAAAATAGCAACAGCATCTTGGGCTACAGGAACACGACCACGAGAGAAAACAGATAAAACGTGAGGTAACAGTCACAAGAATAGACTACCTTCTAGGCGTGAATTCAGATGAATGTACGAGGTTATGGATGATGTGAAGTAGCTAGCGCACTTGCAAACCTGTTTGAGGGAGGATTCGGCTGACACTTTGTCATCATTATTAGCATCAACACCCTCAAGATCGACTAATTAGAAACTAACGGTTGGATCGTTAGCACGCGTCAAGTAAGAAAATACGACAGTAAAGAGACATACCAGCGAATTAATTAGCCTGAAATTCAGCCGACTGTGTCAACTTAGATCAGTGGAATCGTCAAACCACAAGGGTGGTGAGCTAGTTAAGTCAACTTAATTCGGATTAGCCATCACTGAGGGAAGAAAATCCGGAGGGTGAAGAATGACAAACAAGAACTCACAGAAAGCAACTCCCACAAATTGTGAAGAATCTTACACAAGACCACGTGACACAGAAACCGTGATGCCTTCTGGACCGGGATTTTGATTTACAAACACAAATACACCACTAGTTGCAAGAAAGTAAGGATGAAGACTTTTTATTAATGAAAGACCTTTCACTACAATACCCCTATCATTGAACAGTAAAATTATTTACCTTTCAGCAGGTACAATTGGGTACGTACAACACCTTCTGGGTACAGCTAACAGCTTTTACCTAGTAGCATAAAGATTACTACCAAATCAACCTTAACATTGCATTGAGGCTTCGGGTCATTAGAAACTGTGAACGAAATTTAATGAATCCACGAAACAGTAGAAATTTCTATGCATTTGCTACGAATGAAGTGTAGCCAAACGACTGAACTGGTGAGAATCTTTAAACAATCGCCAAATTAGTAGGATAACATACTTGAAGAGAATGCTAGGAGCTATGGATGGAGCCTAAGTCATCTTAACGGAAGTGACCCTCATAGAGAAAGGCATTTCACAAATTGAGCGTCACTGTATTTGATCTAAACGAATGTCCGATTTTGTTTTTGTTTCTGTCTCAGCAACTTAGCACAGGGAACTGAAATTTACTGTTTTCATTCTAATTCGAAAGAATATTCCTCGCACTGTGTGCCACATGTAGCATATGCATCAAACTGTGTATTTGCTAGAAGACTAAGTCCTCTTACTTGTGTAAAATCAGCCTCGGGTCACGAAACGAGCGAGTGCCAGAACTGCCACACAAGATTTGAGATACCAATCTTTTGAACCGCAAACTTGGACGAATCATGACGCTACAGAATAGTCGTTTATAAGCTACATCTTTATTCCGGTCATCTTTACTACACTATCTCGAACAGAAAGTAGCATACCATTTTATAAGAGAGGTCGAAGCTATTGGAACTGAACACACATTTAACATTAATCTTTCCATCGCTAAAGTAAGTGTGTGAGTACCCAGAAACCCGGAAACCATTCCACAGTTTTGTATAGGACATCAGCTCTATATGGATTGCTGATCATAATAGGTGAATCGATAATTGTAACTGTTTACTGCTCCACCACAGAGTGCGCATGATTGCTGTTTAAAACAGAGTGCCCCGTACACTCTGTCCTATCATGAATTAGGTTCAGAAGGATTGTGTACGCAGACTTGTTCGAATAATGACATAACCAATGAATGATTATACTGTTGAAAGTAGCCGTAATCAGTTTTAGTTCGACTAGAAGTTGTCAAACCGTTAATTAATAAAGCCTCCTTGAAAATTTTTAAGCTGTAGGCGTTTTGATATTTAGAGTCTAAGCCTGTATATGATGGCTCACGAGAAGATTCCCATCCTTATCCTCTTACTGCACTGATAGTTGAGCGGCATTGTCCACTAATAGTATAACAGCATTTGTACCAGTATTATTAATAATAATAATAATAACAATCCTTTTTGCTACCTCTGGAGGGGTAGCTTTTCCAAATTACCTTTAGCTAAGGTAAACTTGAACTCGGATGATAGTTGGGTGAAGAATGTTAACTATATGCTCCCATAAAAGTGGTGTGCAGATGACATTATTCAGGTGTGTCATTATATTCCATTAAATACCACAGCACTACTATGCTAGAGCACCCTCCAAGCTAATTTGACTCTCCACGGTTTTCGATTTTCTTTGTATTTCAGTCAACAATTTTAATGGAGAGTACCACTGTTTTTGGTCACTATACCATTTTTAAGTAGTTGCACGAGAGTGTTCTTTATTGCGTGTAAGTTATCTCAGAACTGACGAAAATAGTAGTAAACAAACGAGAAATTCAACAACCGCTTAACTCCTCAACAATAAGGTCCACTTCGTAAAAATTCAACCCCATATAATAGAATTTTAGTACTGTTTTAATAACCTTACTTGCAGTATATACGTGTTGTTATTATTAATAATAATAATATAATTGTTAAACGATTTGGCTTCTAACGATATGCTCACCATTTCGATAAATTGTTCTGTTGTCTCACGTATTTGCCGTTCAAGATTGTGAACCAGTTCAGCAGCTTCAGATACAGAATTTAGACGTGCCTGGCAATGCAGTATTCGTTGGGATGCGTGCTCCAAATTCATCTCCAGTTCACTACGCATACAGGCTACAGCCTCACCAAAACTGGCCACTTCATGTTCGCGATGTTCGTTGAAGGTGCACAACACACAAATACAGGCTGAACAAGCCTCACAGTAGAATCGCACACTTTCACCTGGATGTTCTTTACATTCGATATCTTTGCCCGACTGTAAATCAAACGTTGCATGATCTTTAGTCACCTTCGTGGTTCGATGTCGTTTTACGCATTCGGTACATAGAAGTTTGTTACAATCCAGACACTTTGCAGAAGCTTGTGGTGTCATGCTCAGATTTGCTGAGCTGGCACGTCCACTGTCGGTGATTGGATTTGTACGACTCATTGGCTCTATCGAATGGCCACGATCTACCCAGTCTACTTGTGAACAAATCTCGCATTCACCGTAGGTGACACCGCGACGACCAATGTGAGGCAGCTGATTCACTCTGTCAGCCTCTTCGTCCCCGTTTAGCGAATTTGAAGCTGTGTCTAGACCGTCACCCAGACCTCGGGCGTATGGTGTGGAAGTCAGAGTGACCGAGGAAGAGGAGAGAGAGGGAGCGCGTTGTCGCATCACTAGTTCAGTCAGACCAGAGATGAGAAAATTATCCGGCAGGCGTTTCACACCACCAAGTGGCAACTGTGTACGTTTGCGGCACAGAGGACAGGTGAAATCTCGATAGTCCGTGTATTTGTTGTAAGTGACTTCGGCGGAAATATGCCTGTCAATACAGTTTGCACAGAATGTGTGCAGGCAGGAAAGACATTTAGGGTTGGTATAACTTTCGAAGCAGATTTTGCAAACCAGAAATTCATCATGGATCTCTTGGGCTAAACGACCAGCGACCGTGCCGAAGAAGGTGTCTGCTGTTAGCTTGTTTCCTGGCGAACGCAAAGAATTTGCCTTTGAATTTAGGACACCGACTTTTCCCTCCAGTTTTGTATTCGCTGGTTCATCGTCATCTTCGTCAGATTGAACTGGATGAGCGATTATGAAAAATATTTGGTCAGGGGTTAGTTGTCAGTTTTTACAGAATAAATAATCTACATTGTATTTCACTGAGTGACAACCAGTTGGTAGGTTCTGGAAGGATTCTTTAAATCAGCGCACAACTGAAATCGACTGGAAGACGACGCCTAAAATTTTGCGCAATAAGGAAGTAAAATTATGTGATATCTAAATTGCCACCGCGAATGGGCAGATTTCTTCTCTTAAAGTTAGCGCTACCTGCTTGAACTGCTTTCAAGCTCAATCTGTCTCATGAGTTCATGCCCTCACTTTGACGGTAAACACCCTCAGGAACTGAAGATGACTATAGATACAAAATTTACTCAAGATTTTGAGGAAAAACTACCAGAAAAGAAAACTACTTCTTGGTGACAGTACAAACCTAAGTTCTGATGTCATAGCAAGCAAATTTCTCAAAATCTAAAACAGCTTTTCTTCGTGAATGCTGGCGAGCTAGGAAATGAAAGACTTCGTAACAAACTGACTAACGTAGATGTATACACATATACAAATACATATATATGGACTGCAGCTGTCCCATACTCTGGGACTTTTTCAGTTGGTTCTTCGGCAGCCACCATCACCTGTGAGTGATGTCTAATTGATATAAAACCTAAATCCCCTGCTGCTACTCATCAGTAGTTCTTATATGCTTACTACTATTAGTAGAAACTTTTCTGAACATCACAACGAACGGTGTGTAGAGTTCTGACCAGTGCTAGCTACGGGCTGTGGGCAAACACTGTCTCTCTTTGAGCACAAGTGATATTCCGCTTTAGAAAGCAGATGAACCTTGAGGAGTAACTTAGGAAGCTTAGCTCAAAGTGGGCTGAGGTATTTCCTTATATATGAGAGTTGAACGAGCATACTGAGTCTTCTATCGTGTCGGTTGATCGTCCAGTACAAAAAATCTGCGATATGGTTCGTTAACAAAAATATCATGGACAGTGACATATCCGTCCAGATGACTTCATAACCATAACAAAAAATCAAGGTTCATTGGACTACTCACAACCTTTTTTAGTAGTAAGCTTTTAGAATGAGTACACTGTGTATAATACCTCTTACTAACATGAGGCAGAGACTAAATTGCCAATTAGTGTGGACAGAGTCATGAACTGAGGTATGAAGACGGAATGAGTGCCCGACCGGTCACCTCATAGATATTACATACAAATGAGCGCTGTGTTCATTGTGGCGAACTTGTGCGATTTTAGTTTCCTCAATGACCCACTCTTCCTTCCAGTAGCCTTCTAAACGAAACGACGGGCTGCGCTACTGTGCATGAAATTGCTTAGTCACGTTTGTGCCAGATGATGAGTTTTGATGTGGTCATCTCAGTTCCAACGTGATTTTTTGGTGATAAACCAATCACTCAATAAAAGCCAGAGCGTTTGAAATTATCAGCCGCCAACAAAATACAAAAGAACTGTTCGGTTTTTTAGTCATAAACGTTATTAAGTCAAAACTAATTTCCTTACACTGGGTAAGTAGTAAAAATGGACGTTTTTGAGCCCGATTTAATCCGTAAATAGGCCCAATATTACCTGAATTTTTAGAGTTTTACATGAGTCAGGGGACTGGGGTCAAAACCCATTCAGTTCGCCAACTAAACGACTTCTGGCGTAAGAAACAATACAAATATCATTCAAAGTCGGTTTAACAGAGGACATCAGAAGTGGACAAACAGTTGTGCTGCTAATTTTTTTATGCTCATCAGGTTCTCCGAATTCAGTTCTTAATCAACCAGGTTACGGCTTGTGATTTTACGTGTGCTGTTTCTGTCAACCGGCGATAAACTCGACTGTACTAACACTTCTGTTGCTGTGTAAATCCGTTTTTTTAGCATGATTAACTGCCACTGACGTACATCTGTCCGAGGTTTTCTTCTTAATGCTTGCAAGGGAAGTTAGAATTCAAGCTTGATTCCTAAGGCCATTAAAATCCTTTGGTTTACAGCATTCCAAGGGACTACTGATAACCGCATTGAGTATGTTATCAAAGTGTGAATCCTTTAACTACCCTCTAAACAGTTAATATCAAATTATATTACCAGTGACTGACTCTGATACAACTCACATTTAAAAGCTGGTTACGCTTGGTCGAACGATTTTTTCAACATTATAAACAAAAAATTATTCGCACTAAAAATGTGAAAAAAGATAAATGGAAACTGCTCTCAGAGCATTGAACTAATAGTTAATGCTTCCTGCTGAACTCATTTGGCCACGACTTTGTCTGAGGTGTTGAGCCTAGTGTAAATGTTGCTTTCTTAGTTCTAGCAAACACATTTACACCATATATTTAACAAGGGTAATCATGTGTACCGGATCCTGTATGATACATACCAAGTAGCTTCTTAGGGTCCACATCCACTGCCACTATGGGTGATTGATAAGCTGTCAAATTAAACAACAATGAAGATTATCATGCTACCATAGTCAGTAGTGTGGTTAGTGATTTGGTCATTCGTAGAAGATGATGTTTGTCACGTAAGGTCGTTGCCGTATGTATCCAAGTGATCGTGATATACACGGTGCCAGAATATTGCAAAGCAATTGAGACGATGCATATTTTGTCTCTTATCTCAGCACTAGTTTTCCAGCAGTTCTAGATATATGACATTATCGATGTGCCAGGAAATGCAGATCAGAAATAGTTTGTACTCAGTGGTATTTTTCACTAGGTGGCAGTGATAACTTCAAAAAAGCACAGTATTTTGGTATATGTTTTGGATATCAGATGTTTGGCTGAAGAGTTCTGTAGGCCCAGAGACCATGCTAGTCACTTATTACTGACAAAGTGGTGAATTAGCCTCTACTATTTTCATGATTGCTTTTGGCGATAAGACTGTCATTTTGCAGACATTGGATTGACTGATGACTGATATATCTAATCTGTCTGATAAGCACTTTTAGGTGAATTTGTTCGCCCAAAGCGCATCTCCGTTTGGTGCTGAAGAAGGAAGAAGGCAAAATCATTAGTACATTTTCATCCCATTTATAATAGTCTTAGCTTTGTGAGGATTGTGACTCCATTGAGGACAATGTTGAACATATATCATTCTAACTACGTTGATTGTTATTCGTCAGTATATTGAGCAGGTACACCGGTGATGTAAACTTCAGACCAACACACCTTAGCAATGGTCTGTCAAAATGGCATTCGATCATACTGTTCACCCACCTAAAACGGTGTAGGTTTGTATGTGTACACTTAGTCTGGCCCAACCTAGTACAGTATATTACAGTCATAAATAATAAAACGGAACACGGTAAGTTGAATTAAAATCAGTTCATGACTCGCAGAAAGATTTTATCAAATTCTATACGGTACTTTAGTATCATCCTTTGTTCCTATTGAATAACTAGCGCCACGGTTTTTTCGATAAGTGTGAAGTATGGAGACTGGTGTTCCAGAAGTGTTCAAACCACCAAAGTCTACCTCAAAAGATCAAGAAACCTGTTGACACCTGAAACTTGCATTCCCCGAAATTACGTTGACGGACAGTATCCCAGTTTCAGGAAAATGCATTCGACCTGCTTTCAACGACTGTTTGAAAAGGCAGATTAAGCAAACACGAAATCAGAGGCTGGTTTTTGATGCATCCCAGGCACACGAGGTAGGCAGATAAAGCGGTTGCGAATGTCACAAAAAAGCTGGATGGATCTTCAGGCGAACGTCGAAAACAAATTTTTCAAATTTTTCCCTACCACCTCAGCACAGGCTGTTTCTATCTCAAAAGTGCAACAACCCGACAGTTCTGAAAAATCATTTTACCTACCAAATTACTGTTTATAGTCGCACATGAGGCTTGCACATAGTGAAATGTCTTGCACTCTGCTACTTAAGAAAAGGATGCTATCATGCTGGTGTTGTTGGTGGCAAAGGTTGACAATTTAGACTTGGTTTTATGAATGTTGATTTCGGTGGGCAAGCCATAACTACTGGCTCAAATACCCAAGCAACCATTACCTTCGACTTGTCTCCATCAAGGATGGAGGCAGGCGCAATCACCTACCTAACAGCCACCGTTCAGCTGGTTGAGGACGTCAGTAGCATTTAGGCGAGGTGCAGAGGATACTCGCTTCTTAACCTGGTGGATTATCATCCTCAAATGTAGCCTTGGCCGCAAACTATATGAGAACGAGGTCACGCCAATATGAGGGACAGCAAAAATAAAATGAGATAAATGTTTAACATTTGCACTATGAAAGTTGTATGATTTGCATCGTAACTACTTTTCGCTTGCTGTTACCCTGTAGTCACTCGTGTTCGATCTGGACGATGTAACTTGCCAGATACACATACATGCACAAACTGGCTGTCACCATAACGGTGCCATCGCTTGCTTATCTGGAATTTTGTACACAAAAATGTCACCTTTTGGGCCTTGTTGGCAATCGTTCATATGGTGCGTTATTTCTGCCCACACACTGTCGACTGTACCGACTGGGGTGCTGGCATGGTTTGGTTTTGCGCAAATCGATTTTCGAAAACGATCGTACGCCTGCATGTTTTCACAAAGCATTCCTTGTAAAATTCACGCATATTTGATGCCTTTACATTGGAGGGGCTCTGTGATCGATCGAATTTTGTTCCACATTTAATAACAACAGAATAGGAAAGATATTCCAGCAGAACACCATTCAGTTTCAACCGACCTATCAAGAGCGTGCGTTCATACGTGGATGAGATAAACGCACGCTCAAATAACGACTACATCCACGTAGAACGCTGATCTGCTCTCCTTGAGCGTTTGCTGAACGTATCACTTGGATATAGGTTCCGAGAGCTTATCGATTCGACTGGTGAACCCATCATCATCATCATCATCATCATCATCATCATCATCATCATCATCATCATCATCATCATCATCATCATCATCATCATCGTCATCATCTTAATA
>QNGE01006659.1:0-26320 GCA_008508345.1 Paragonimus westermani
GCACACACTTGACCAACAATAACTAGACTTCTTTCAATCAATCAGCACCTGGCAGTTAGGAGTTGTTTTGTTGACTGTAAGCTTGAAGCGTGCAAGGTACGGTATGGACTGAACTTGCTCTCAGTTAGGACCTGCCCACCTTGGAAGAGGCCACCCAACTATGCCGTCACACCCGACAACCATTTTTCACACCCTGGAGGATCACGGTCCGGGCGAGCGTCCGGAGGTTCAGTGACCAATTATTGCGTGACCATGAACGGAATCGCGTTGCGTATAAAGGAACCATAGGTGTTATGGGTGGTGGCGACAGAATTCTGTGCTGTTACGATGAATGCGGCCGCAAATGCATTGGCCATCTCGGATTGTTAGGTGATCAGCAGGTTCACAGTACACTGTCAACAGAGAGATGATTACGTTGGGGTTATGGAAGTTATATCAGTTGTTTCTATCTGTAACTGCCAACGCTCACTGTCCTTTGATAAATTATCCGATACCCTCTTCGGAAATCCACGTCAGTGTATGCATTTGTCTTTCCTCCACTTCCGGTTTGTTTGTGTAGTGTACGACTGATCTCATTTGTTTTTCAGCACAATTGCACACTTTTTATCTTCTTTCCCATCCTCTGCAGGGTGCAATAATATATTTTCCGTATGATTCTGTAACACTCGGACTTGGGCACTTCGATTCACTCCCGAAATCCTACTGGACTCAGAACCTCCCACACAAGTAATAAGGAGAAGTCCCCGGACTGGTTACAACAGGCAGTTGTCATTCATGAGAAGAGAACTCACAATTACAGATGTGCAACAGTGTTAGATAAATCAGTCTGTCACCGTCCCGTCATGATGGCACATAGAAAGGCACCACGATACTTAACAAGCAACATGGTGACTGACGGACGCTATAGCACTGAAACCAATCCCGATGTGGTATCTCATGCGGGACATTTGGATTGGTTCCTCGTTTGATCGTCTGTTGTGTCGGGGTTCGCATAAACGGTGGATCGAGAAGGTTTTCAATACCGATTCTTACTGTCAATGTTGCACTAATGTGTCTCTTTGAGAGATCTGGATTCCAGTTTCAATCTAGTTTACAAATTGCCTAACCAACCGACATGTCTTGTGATCACATCACCTCGGGTTCACACTGGATACGTGATGTGTGAGTGGAACCACGAGTGCTGTAAGCCCTCAGGCCTCTTATGGTGTGTTATGCGCAGGCGCTATTTGGATCCGTTCATTGTGACAGACGTCCGAACTGCTTGCCGCCAACCGTGCTGTGTCATCACCGGACATTCGCGCTCCCCGAATCCCGTGACCACATTGCTGCAGTCACGTTGACTGACCTTGACTCCTTTCCTGACACCATTTGTTCATGTGATCCGCGTTATTTCGTGGCCTAGTTTCGACAAAGCAATATCCACTGCGCATTAACCGCGTTTCGAACGAAGGATATGATGTGAATTCAATCGGAAGCAGTCCATTATTTCAAGATCTCCACTGCCACCACATTTATTGTTAATCCATATCAAGAAAATCAATCTGTTCCTGAAAATGAGATTAACTCCGATCAAACAAAGTCGATTTGTAAGGCACTTCACGAGTAGTTGAGGTGGCTCCGGAATTGCGAGGCCTTCACATGCACCGTGAAGATTCTTCGTATTTCTCTCACTGACACTCTGAAGGTAGCGGGATTATTGCAGTGCAAGATTGATCGCCCGCACTAGCAATAGTTATTACAACTTCGTATTTAACGATTCGAATAGATCCATGAGTTCATTAGAAGTCAAAGGTGAGTTTGGCGAACAGTCTGTTTTATTCATCATCGGCCAATATACATAACATTTTACACCATCATTGTTTTCAAGCGAGAAAAAANTAACTAGTCTTCTTTCAGTCAATCAGCAACAGTTGATTAGAAGTTGTTTACTTGACCAAACACACTGCACACACTCGATCAACAACAAGTCGACTTCTTTCAATTAATCAATCTTTAACGGGTCGTTAGGGGTTGTTTACTTCGCTTAAACTACTTTGCACACACTTGACCAACAATAACTAGACTTCTTTCAATCAATCAGCACCTGGCAGTTAGGAGTTGTTTTGTTGACTGTAAGCTTGAAGCGTGCAAGGTACGGTATGGACTGAACTTGCTCTCAGTTAGGACCTGCCCACCTTGGAAGAGGCCACCCAACTATGCCGTCACACCCGACAACCATTTTTCACACCCTGGAGGATCACGGTCCGGGCGAGCGTCCGGAGGTTCAGTGACCAATTATTGCGTGACCATGAACGGAATCGCGTTGCGTATAAAGGAACCATAGGTGTTATGGGTGGTGGCGACAGAATTCTGTGCTGTTACGATGAATGCGGCCGCAAATGCATTGGCCATCTCGGATTGTTAGGTGATCAGCAGGTTCACAGTACACTGTCAACAGAGAGATGATTACGTTGGGGTTATGGAAGTTATATCAGTTGTTTCTATCTGTAACTGCCAACGCTCACTGTCCTTTGATAAATTATCCGATACCCTCTTCGGAAATCCACGTCAGTGTATGCATTTGTCTTTCCTCCACTTCCGGTTTGTTTGTGTAGTGTACGACTGATCTCATTTGTTTTTCAGCACAATTGCACACTTTTTATCTTCTTTCCCATCCTCTGCAGGGTGCAATAATATATTTTCCGTATGATTCTGTAACACTCGGACTTGGGCACTTCGATTCACTCCCGAAATCCTACTGGACTCAGAACCTCCCACACAAGTAATAAGGAGAAGTCCCCGGACTGGTTACAACAGGCAGTTGTCATTCATGAGAAGAGAACTCACAATTACAGATGTGCAACAGTGTTAGATAAATCAGTCTGTCACCGTCCCGTCATGATGGCACATAGAAAGGCACCACGATACTTAACAAGCAACATGGTGACTGACGGACGCTATAGCACTGAAACCAATCCCGATGTGGTATCTCATGCGGGACATTTGGATTGGTTCCTCGTTTGATCGTCTGTTGTGTCGGGGTTCGCATAAACGGTGGATCGAGAAGGTTTTCAATACCGATTCTTACTGTCAATGTTGCACTAATGTGTCTCTTTGAGAGATCTGGATTCCAGTTTCAATCTAGTTTACAAATTGCCTAACCAACCGACATGTCTTGTGATCACATCACCTCGGGTTCACACTGGATACGTGATGTGTGAGTGGAACCACGAGTGCTGTAAGCCCTCAGGCCTCTTATGGTGTGTTATGCGCAGGCGCTATTTGGATCCGTTCATTGTGACAGACGTCCGAACTGCTTGCCGCCAACCGTGCTGTGTCATCACCGGACATTCGCGCTCCCCGAATCCCGTGACCACATTGCTGCAGTCACGTTGACTGACCTTGACTCCTTTCCTGACACCATTTGTTCATGTGATCCGCGTTATTTCGTGGCCTAGTTTCGACAAAGCAATATCCACTGCGCATTAACCGCGTTTCGAACGAAGGATATGATGTGAATTCAATCGGAAGCAGTCCATTATTTCAAGATCTCCACTGCCACCACATTTATTGTTAATCCATATCAAGAAAATCAATCTGTTCCTGAAAATGAGATTAACTCCGATCAAACAAAGTCGATTTGTAAGGCCCTTCGCGAGTAGGTGAGGTTGCACCGAAATTGTGAAACATTGAATTGCATCTATTTACTAAGGCCTTTACTGGCACTGTAAAGGTAGCGGGATTATTGGTGTGTGAGATTGGTCGCTCCCTCTAGCAATAGTGGTGATAATTTCGTATTTCTCCAAAAATCGATGGTCTACCTCACGAATGAAAGTTCTGTTCGGAAAATCGGTGCATGCACCAAATGCAATCCGGCGTTCTACACGGAAAATTGACCATGGCTTTTCGTTGAAATTCTCAGAGTCGGACTAGTTCATTTGTGGCAGATGGATTGATCACCTTGCTTCCTATGTGGTATATTGATGTCGCATGGTAATTGAATATGACGGTATTTTTGTGATTGTGAATGTGTGTGGTACATCTTCGAATGGAACCATATTGTGATTCTATTTCCTTACACGGGGTCCCATCCCTAACTGTCGTTCGTATCCCACACAGAAGTTGAGCCGGAGTGTTTTATACGCGGTTCGAAATTTTATTTGTTAGGACATGCAACTAACCGAACCACGTATTCTGCTTCCAGCTAACCAAGTCATCTCCGTGATAGAACTACACAAAACGTCATATCAAACTGCACGACCGTTTTCATCGAGGTCAAATATACCGGTCTCCCGGTATATTCTCAAGTCATAATGCGAGTTATTAGTTAGTGTTCATCCATTTTCAAATACATTTACGGTACAGCTTGAGAGAGAGAGAGAGCAGGTGGACGTAAAGTTTGTTCGCGAAAAAGTCCACGAGGATGAGTTGCACATGATTGAACATCTGGTGTACCAGCCCAGTAATAGTGAATCGACTGATGTATTCTTACCTGTGACGACGGAGAAGATGATGATGGTGATTATCATGTGGATGACGATGAAGATAATGATGATGATGATGATGATGATGATGATGATGATGATGATGATGATGATGATGATGATGATGATGATGATGATGATGTTGGTCATATCGATGGTGACCATCACAAAGAAGTTGATTAAGATGAGGTAGTTGAAGACTTTGATGATGAAAATGATGATTATATCGACGAATTCGATGAGAATGTCGATGATGGTGAACATGTAGTGGGGGATGATCAAGTTGAAGATTATAATGAAGATCGTGATCTCTGTGATGCTGATGAATACGAAGATGGTGGTGGTGGTGGTCGTGATGATGCTGTTGTTGCTGCTGCTGCTGATGTTTTTGTAGATGGGGATTACGATGTCGATGATGATGTTAATGATGACGTTGATCGTGATGATGATGATAACGATTATGATGATAAGCATGATGTTTTTGATGATGGTGATGATTATGTTGATTACGTTGATGATGATGATTATGTTGTTGACGATGATGATGAGGATGGTTGTGTTTATGATGGTGGTGATTACAATGATGTTGGCGATGATTTTGCAGATGTTTATTTTGATCATGATGATCATGTATTTGTTGATATCCTGATGATTACATTCCAGGATATCGGTGAATTATTGTTTCTCATGGACTTCCACGTTTTCACTGGTATACTGGGATTGACCAGATTAAGATACCGAAGCAGGTATTCGTGAAATGTGTTCATTTCAAGCACTAATCTAGGCAGACTTCGGATGAATCAGGTTGCTGAAATTCTGCCAGTCAATCGCCAGCCCTGACATAGAGAATGACTTGGGTGTGTCTAAAAATTGTGTAACCATTGCAAAAACAGCAGATCTGACACTGAAGCCTTCGGGAAGGACCTGTGTGCAATCTCATATTCTGACATGCCTCATTGCGTCATGTTCCAGTAGTAGCAATTTTGGGGGTAACCACTGCACAGGCATTTCATTCGTACATGGAAACTGAAATGGCTCCTATTGAAAGCGTCTAGAGATGAATTAGTGAGATAGGCAGTTAGTTCAGCAGTAGTCAGTTTCCATCCAGTTGCGAGTAGCTGAATGAGAGATTCACTCTAACCTAATGTAGTGAGAACGAGCGGTTATACTATACTACTTTCATCAGCAAAGTTCATTAGTGGGGCAACAGCACGGATTTCAACATCGAAATGGCCGTGTGACAAATACAGAAAAGATATGCAAAACATTATTTGGGTGCAGCATCAGCAGAGTCACCAGCTTCGCCCGGTACGCGGTGATTCGGTTTGACTCCTCCACGTCTTCGAAGTTCGACAGGAAACTCCGAACATCCCAGTCATCAAACGGCTGTGGCCACGATACCTTCATTCTCCAGTCCTGGTAACGGTATCATCTGTTGCAAGCCAAAAACGCGCTGAGCACACGGGTTACTTATTCGAAAAACGTTACACGGGTTACGTGCTTCAACAGGACTCGAAGCAAAAACGCTCATTTGCCCACGGCATTGTTCCAAGAACGTTTCGATTTGGATTAGTCTGTCATAGTGACCGAAGCCGAAGGACGCCTGCGCATAACAATCACCGCAATTTGCTTGCACCGCACCACTCGCAGTTCCACCCACTCACCAAAAATCCTGTGTAAACCGGAAGGAATAAGACCGGGACGTGTGTCAGTAGGGCCTTTGTGTCCAACAGGCCAATGCTAGTTAGCCAGTTGACTGGCTAGCAGGGAAAGGAAATTCGTATTTCTCGAAAACTAAGGAGAGAGAGATTGCAATGACGAGTTAAAAACTTGTGAGAAAAAGCTAATTCCGCTTTTGGAACTTCTGCTGAAGATGTCGAGCAGCAAACACCAGATCGATAGTACTCCGACTCGCTCGGAACCCACATTGCTCCTTGGGAACATTCGTCTCCAAGACTTCCGTATACGGCCGGTTCAGAAGGATTCTGGCAAGCACTTTGCCTGCGCACCTCAGATGACTGATACCGCGGTAGCTGTCGGCGCACTGCTTGCTACCCTTACCTTTGTACAAGAGTACGATAAGGGCATCCTTGAAATCTTGCGGCATCGCCTTGTGCTCCCAGATAGAGTGAACTAGCTGGTGCGAAGCGCGTTCCAACGCACGTCCGCCATTCTTCAGGATCTCACCTGGCAGGCCATCCTCACCTGCAGCCTGCCCACTGCATAATCGACAAATCGCCCCTGCAACTCCAGCAAATTAAGGGCGGGAGCAAGTGGAGATTTGATGTCCTGTTGCAACAGGCGGTTCACAATCAATTGTAGCAGGGCGGTTCAGCAGGCTGCCGAGTTGTTTGCGCCATATTCTCTTGAGGTCCTCCGGCTGGGTGCAAGAGTAGCCGATGTCCACGTCTACCATTGCATTGGTAGACCGAGTATATGGGCCGAAGTCCGCCTTAAGCGAATCTTAGAAGTCTTTATATTGCCGACGATCTGCGAAACTCTGTGTGCGCTTGCCCTGCTTCCTCCATCAGTTGTCCTTAATTCCGCGAACACGCTCGGCCGGTTGGCGGCGGATACTCGGAACCTAGTCTTCTTCGCTCCATTGGCCGGGTCGAGTGTGGATGTGGTGAACGCGGCATTCTTCTGTCGTACCAAGTTGGAGATAGCCACGTTGTTTTCATCCAACCAGTCCGGGCGTTTGTTGCATTCCACACCGATCGTCTCAGTGGCTGCTGCCGTAATCTGCTTCTTGAGTTGCTGCCACATACCCTCGGGGATAGTGGATATAGGAGCGTTTTGCAGATGAGCGACGACTGCACGTTCAAAGGCAGTCTTCGTCTCCCGGTTCTCCGGTTGCCTGATATCCAACTTCTGCCGTTGTCCCAAAGATCTACAATAAACAGACTTGCGTACGTGAATAAACGATTTGGTCCTGCCCAGCCTATGATCTCTGTTATATTCAATGTCACGCATCACCTGCGTGATGCGCGATGGTCTTCAGGGCACTGAAACCTGATTGAGCATTATCTGCTCGGGGTTCGTGGTCGAGGGGAGTTATGAGGGTGAGTGTCTGGCAATAGCATATTTTCGCCTATCCACCCTGCTATGTGGAGCAGATAGGGCGACTCCGTTTATCCTGCGTGACGGACGATACAGTATGGTATTTGCTTTGTTTTGTGTGATCATTGTATGTGTGAGCTTTGGATACTGCCAGGACGCCCAGACCTGTGCAGGAGAGCGACTAAAGCACTCAGCCAAATCCTATGGCCTAAAGGCCTTTTTAGCAAGCCAGCCGATGATGCTCACACGGTTGGCGGCATCCGATTCGGATTAGCCTGTCACAGTGACCGAAGCCAAAGGACGCCTGCGCTTATATATCACTGCAACTGGCTTGCGCTGCACCAATTGCAGTTCCACCAACACACCACATATCCAGTGTAAACCCGAAGGAATAAGACCGGGAGGTGTGCCAGTGGGGCCTTTCTGTCCAGCCGGCCAATGCTGGTTAGCCACTTGATTGGCTAATAAGGAAAGGAAACTCTTATCTCTCGGAAACTAAACAGAGAGGCTGCAATGACGAGATCTACACTGAGAAGAAAGATTTTTGAAGTGTAATACAAGAAGCGTTGCAGTATAATGGTGCAGGTTATTGCATCCCAGAGAAGATAAGGATGAAAAGCAAAGCTCACACATATATACACATACACGTAAACGCAACAGCATCAACCACCCAGGAGAGGATCGACAGCCATATGAAAAGAGATCCGGCACACACTCATAGGAACCGGAATATAGAAAAGGTGATTCTAGAAACACACACAAAGTCAGACCAGGCAAAAAACAAACATCATCCCGAACCAAACTACAAGACACTGGCATCATCCAGAACAACAGCCATAGAAGACAGTCGAAGCACTAAACTCATCCGACAGGAGGGCGGTAGTCGTAACGCCATGAAAGATAATCATCTTAGCAGTTTATCAGCAAGGAAACAGAATAAACAACTGTTCATATACTGTTGAAGCGTACAGGCCCAAACACACACAACAAACGATCCCAAACTTTCGTGCACAAAACACCAGCAGAGTCTCGCCACAAGGACTTGAAAGAAAGTAATTAATCGAAATTCCCTACTAAGCGTCGGTAATCAGAAGAGCGCCCAACATGATTATGGTATGTGTGATTCCAACTTGGAGGGAAATTCAAGTCGAAGGGATAATCGATAACGGTTAACAAGACAGTTACTGTGTCTCCCCTCGAGACGATAGACCGCCCAAGACATTATTCACAAACGAATGTGGTTGAGTGTTCTCATATGTTTAGTCAGTCGTGCCCACTGTCAGGTCAGTTGCACAGTGGTCACCATGGTTGTCTCATGAATACGCGGCCGGGGTTCTAGTC
Source organism: Paragonimus westermani (assembly GCA_008508345.1). NCBI lineage: Eukaryota > Metazoa > Platyhelminthes > Trematoda > Plagiorchiida > Troglotrematidae > Paragonimus > Paragonimus westermani. The sequence continues at coordinate 8,865 of QNGE01006659.1, forward strand.
CCGGCCGTGGTAAGGATATGCAACACTGAGGAGCTCTAATGAGAACGAAACGCAAAATGGGTAGATTGCAAAGTCTATGGAAATGCGATAGCTGCGATTATTTGTGGGTGATGTTCAGTTGTTATGAATTTACGAGGCTTCAACAACTTGAAAAGTCTCACCAGGTTGTACACTGCAATCACGCGGAACGATGCAACTGCTTGAGCCATGTGTCTGGTCTGAGCGAAATGTCTGAAGATCGATCGGGCCAAGCATCCGTTGAATGACCCGTGGTTATCGTCCTGGTGATTCATGGAGTGTCAGAGTCACAATGGCAGGTGCTGCTTGGCCCCTTTTATGCAGCCGTCTGTCTGTCTACCCAACGTGTGTCACCGCAGCTGTAGATGAACAACGAGATACGATAACTGAACGAGAGAACGAAATCAGGTGTCAGGACTACACTGCTGCTACTGTGCATGGAGAGACGCAGCTAGGCGGCTCGCGAGGTTCGTTGCAAGGCCAGTTTCAGGCCTCGACCTAAACTTATCATTCTGTTAGTGTCTTTTTAGAGTAACCCTATGACCCTAAGTCCGACTGTTAAAATTGGCGCCGCCAAATGCAAATGAGCAATTAAATTATCATGCTAGCACGAGCGAACTTGAGGGGTGGGTCGAGAGCTTCGAAACGTAGTCATGATGTGAAGAAGTAGAATCCATCGGCATATTCCGTTAACGTTAGCAGTTGTGAGTTGTGTTCACCTTTGAAAGATCTGGCCTATCCGAACACCTCAGCCTCATTGACATTCGACGAAATGAAGAAATTGTTGCCAAAGCACGTGCTTCCCGTCAAGTTTTAGTTCTCAGAATGGGTGAATTTAAATTCATTCATGCGTTGAACGTGCACGAGCTTCCGTGAATTTATTCTGCAAACGGAAATGTAAACCGCTTTCCGTCCCAAACAACCGGTACCGTACGCTGCCGTTGAGCAGGTCACCGAAAAAAATAAGTTGTTTAGAAACGACAGGTGTAATTAGGCCCAATAATTATTCACACTGGGCAGCACCAACGTACATTATAAAAAGGTTGAGCGGATTTTCGTAAACCACGAACGCAGGTGGCCTCAGAACGTCAAGGTTGCTACCATCACCAGTGCTCAAAGCCTTCACGTGCCAGAAACAATTACATACCATGCTGCACCCCGATACTTATGGCAATTTTCTCGCGGCTATCACCTCACTACTGAATAGTAGCGATGTGAGTACCGTAGAGTGGTCGTTCGTCACAATCACAGGATCAATCCGCATCTGCAAGAATATTTTCCACGGGTTTAAATGATGCAATATAGCTTTCACATATCTGTTTCCCATTAGGCACAAGACTTTCCACAACAACCTGAAGCAATCCACTCTTATGCATTAGGATTTCCACGTTAGAATCTGGGACATGACGACAAGAATTTGGCAGGTCCGACGAACCCGGAGGGAAAACCAGTATGAGTTAGAGCACTTCGGACTAGTTACTTTGACCGGGTAAGTGGTACGGGTTATTCGGAGAGTCCCAGCGACCTGGCCTAGTCAGAATGGGGTTATCGATCGAAGTGGGGCACCGCTCATCCGACCCCGTTCCTACCAAGTCACCAATCTGTGGCCCGTCTTGGTTTCTTTGACAGGGGTGTTTGCGGATCTCACGTGCAATTGGAGTAAGTTTGGGGGTCGTGGTAGACCTCGAGTCGTAATGTGAGGGTGAACCCGTTTGTGAAAACATTTCTATTACTCCTCTTGCACACATGACTGTTGGACGTATGTACACTGACATCAGTTGCGAAACACGTAGATATATATTGTGGAAACATTTGGAAGTGGGCGATGACTGACACATGATTACCCTTCTGGACGGAGTCGAATGTAACACCACCAGAATGCGACAGACACGTTGATCGCGGGTACCAAAATTTTGGGTTCATTAATTGGGTCACTATCGTTCAACCAACGTCACACGGTGGGGCTTCTCTCTTCTTCGTCACCAAACGATTTCAAGCTCAACGCTGATGTCAGAATGACTATTAATGCAACTGGTGTTGATCAGTTGACCTCGACCATGGCAACGATGGACGTTTTCGTTTCTCTAGAGTTACGATGTAGCCACGTGTTATAAACTTGGTTCAGTGACACCGCTCCCCCCGTGGCTACCCGGTTAGATTTAGAAATCTGCCTGTGTCATCACCCGGTTTCGCCGAGTCAATGGTCCCCCACTAATTCGGCCTAATGTTTCGTGGACTTTACTCGGATTTTGCATCTGAGCTCCACGCTAATCAACCAACTGTATGTGAAGGTCAGTCAGAGCAGTGTTGAGTTAGCAATCGCGTACAAACGAATACAACTTCGACAGGACTGTCAAGGCAATCCACTTTGTGTATCATTGTACTTCATTAATTTAACACAACTAGGGTGAGATATCCTCAAGTGAACTGCAAAAATTGTTTTATGAATTTTGGAATGTGAATATTCGTCATATACACAACAACAGTAATATTTTAGAGAAAATGATAGACAGGATGATTTCCACCAGTGAGGCAGCGTAGGATATAAACTGTACTGTGCACACTGGTACTCCAAACAATTAACCGGGATCAGCGTGCACTGATTAGTCGGTCCAGCCACGATACTAAGAGGACAGTGGCTTCGACAGTCGACTCGCTGCAACTTTATGTATATGTACGCGAGGTTGTCATCAACCACGTTGCAGCATTATTGATCGGAGGGTCAACTTGGGATTACTATTTTCCGGCGCGAATGCGAAACGCTAGATCACATAAAACATGCGAGTATCTGAGTTGTTCTTGAGCGCTCAACCGATAAACGAAAATCTGACGTAATCAAGGCACACTGATCAGCCATGCATCAGTTTAGTCAGGACTAACTTCCAAAACGTAGGAATTATAAGTCAATTTGTGGTTGCTCTGAACAGAGCATTGTTCGTTCATTGAGATGCGGATTCATGGTTGTGACCTCATGGTGTCACCGTTCATTGACTGCATAAAGCCTCACACAGCAGGATCGACCAAATTAGCGCAATGGTCTACGGCGAGTTACCACTTGACAAGGATGTCTATTTCGTCCAGAGTCCGCATTCTCCACCCCCATGAACTCCACACATCCTGAGAATGTGTGATGTTATCGCCTCGTGGTGCACCCATAGTTGCCTTCTAATTCATGTTTTCACCATTGTAGTGGGACGAAGAGTTAGAACAACAAGGCAACCAGGCAAATACAATGACTCACAGTAGCCGTCCATATTGGATTCCACCTCACCAAATCCGCTGTGTTACCAGAAGGTTCTTCTTTCAGCGAATTCGGTTCCTCCAATGCGCTAAAGGAATTTTGTCATGGTTAGCACACGATAGCCACGACCGCGTGAATGCAGGAGGTGAAGCGTGCGAGGACTAAGTGAGTACTGATTCCAGTAATGAACAAGTAGTAGTGCGATGAACGTGACGGGTATAAAGAGCAGTGCGTAACAAGAGATCGAGGGTGTAACAGACTCCACACCATGCTCCAGACGTTCTCAATCGGATTCAACGTTGGTAGTTAGGGCGCCAGTCACAGCACTTATCATCTGACACGCAACTCTTCAGCAAACACACTTTTCAGATCAGTGTGACACGATGCAATGTCGCATGTCAGCGCAATGTGTGAAATACGTGTATTGATGTCTGTCCGGTTTGGCAGGGTTCGCAGCTAGCTCTTACGTTCGCTGCCATTGTATGCTCCCCTCCTCGTCGTATAGCTTATCATCGAGTTGAATGTCATACGTTCAATCAACTGAAGATTACGGCCCCGGCTACTTGTTACTGCAACGCATGCTCTCGTTCCTTCTAATGAAAGTCCCATTGACCTCACACAGAACAAGTTGAAGTTCGCCTCATCAATCCAGCTATCACTCGTTGAATCCACATAACACTCTATCTTGCAATGAACAAACAGTCGTCGTAATTCCAGAATCTCTTTTGAGTTCATGCCGAAAACTGTAATGTCATCGTTGATTCTACGGAAATCTATTTCATTGTCAGCCCTGAACGAATGCCTTCTGTTTGGTGAGAGATTAATAACCCCGAACCCACTTAAACCAAGAGTTTTACGACAGTCGCATGAGGCACATCCCTAATTGACTAAGATGAAATCCTTGATGCACAGTGAGGTCTATTGGCCTCTTCATGGACTCAAGAAATCACCTCCACAAGTCGAGCTGCAGCCTTGGCCGCTCAAGAAAAGGCCATGGATCCGAGTACGTGTGACCAACCAATGGAGTTTATCTTCTGTGGTCAAGACGTGCTAACAGGAACAACGCACATCGGAATCTTGCAGCGTATTCCGAGATTGTCTTTCGATGCCAAAAGAAGGACGACCATGAGTTCTCTAGAGAGAAATTTGTTGGCAACTTGCCGCACTGTAGAGTGGACGAATACCGTCTGTGTTGTCAACCAGAGTGTCAGTGTAACGGTGTTTGGAGTTTCACTACTCATGCACCTAAACATATCACAAGTGGACGTCCATAAGTGGAAATCTGTGGAATCGCCACCACATTGGTTACCAGTTTCACATGTATCGACCAATATCGCTAACACTTTCCCCTCTTACGCTGCTGTCACCAGTCCCTGTTGTGCCCCTCTCATTGGTCTGTCGTTTTCACACAAATTCTACATTCAATAGGAAGCTGGCATTCAATGATCATGGTCTGTTCCCCTCACTTGTCAGCCGGTTAGTGTGTGCACGAACGTTGAATCACTTGCTGCCCAATCTATTAGCATCACTCACGCACTGTTTATCCGTCTAAATCGTTTGTTCGTGCACTCATACAGTACTTATTGAAAAATGTGGCATACGGTCCATCAGAGCTGAATCATGACAACGGACTAGATATACCTGAAAACCGTTTGGGGCGCACTCAATCGGCCAGCTATTTGGTTACTAATTCCTGAATGAAACCTACCCGAACGAACTAAATTCCACAAAAGTGTACACTGCGGCAAATGTCACATTACCAATCATGCCGTTACTCAACCCCATTGGCGGAAAGCACTAATCCACAATTTTACATGTTCACCTCACCAAAACGGCTATCGCAGAATCAAAACCCACTGCTCGTCTACTGTGTATACCGATTTTTAAACTAATCTGTGCCTAATGTTTCCATCAGCAAGCATGTTAGAAATCGTTTAGTCCAGTGCATACAACGGATACAAATTCAAATGTTCGTCCGTTCATTAACAGAAGTGTGTTGATTTGAACAATTTTTAGACTTCTTTCACACGAGATCGCTCTCGTTCATATTACTGGAATTTTTTCAGCAAATAACCCGCTTCGTACAAGATGGGTTTCGCATGTTCACTTTGTCTGCATACTGAGAGTTTCAACTCCCAAGTCTGGTTTATCTTCTCCTGAATCACACTCTATCTGTGTGCACTCCGCCCTCGTTATTACGCACAATTTTACATCGAACAGTGCGACGCGCGGTCTACGCCTCACGTTCATCTTCAATTCAACCTTGACTACACACTCTTTAATCGAGTGATATGAGTAAATCGGCTGAACTGATAACTCGTGCGAAAACGTTTTATATTGTACAGCATCGTTTACTGAATGGTGACACACTAGGCAAAACTGAGTCATATTTGCCCACTGCAAAGTTTCAGCAGAAGACGAGCATTCAGTTGGAAGAATGCTTTTCCACGGAAAATGTATTTACAATCACTCCGCTGGAATTGCCGACAGACGGGACTGTTAGATCAGTTCGGTTCAGACCAGCCCCCGAAATACGGGGTTGGCGACACTCAATAAACTACACCTTTGATGAATTCGATTGATCGGTCAGGTATCTTTGTCCTTTTATCCACATACCATATCGACCAGTGAACAAGAATGATTACTTTGATAGGCCTTTTATCAATATGCATTAACAATTGGTAACTATGACCCAGATTGGCTAAGCTTACTCCAAATGCAAGAACAACAATTGACTGGAATAAAGCCGCATGTATGTTTTGAAACCAAATCGGGAGTAGTGTACTTGCCATCACCAACATGTCACAATATCAACCTCTGATGAAAATGAATTGCTTGTCAACACTGTTCACACCACGCATCAGATCACCCTTGAACTGTACAGCTTTCGGCTGTCGACGCGAACATGGTTTACCGTATTGTCCCAAAATTCGGTTCACCTGCGTTGGCACTTGCTTGGTGAGCTGATCATCTGGGAAGAAACAGGGCAAATGTTGTGTGGCATTCGCCGTGTTCCGATCGATCTGGAAATGCCAGAGTCGATGGAACGGAACAAGGTCGTAACCAGCCTCGAGACTAATCAACTTCACCCAGTAATTCACCTTCTCCTGCTCGGTCGCCAGCTGTACACCGTCAGTGAACACAGTCGTTAGCGCATTGCCAACCAGACCGTGTGAGAAATAGTGGCCCAGAATGTTGTAATAAGCCAGCTGGACACCAATGTACTTGTTTCTATTCCAGTCCTTCACAAGTTGTTTCATGTCTTCTTCGCCTAAACCGGGAGTGACTCCGAATTCGTAGGCGGATATGTTCAACAGAAACGAGTGAACTAGCGGTATGAAGATATTGCATGTCACCTCCACGCCATTTGTGAAAGTAACCGCATAGGGTTGAAGGTTGTGTCCAATTTCATGTGTAATACCAATGGATTTGCCAGATTTGATCATATTCATATCTTGGAAAAACGGTCCCCAATATTTGTGCCCCATCATTGGTTCACCTGACCAACCAGAATGACCACCTCCAAGGTAAATTTGCTCGTCAACCACAAAACCAAGGAATGGTGCAGATCGGAAATCAGTGCCGCGATAATTGTGCATCGTTTTCACAACATTGTCGAAATAGTTGACAGAGAACAACATGTTCTCTTTGTTCATTTCCATAACGGTGGATGTTTCAAGCATGGTGATCAATCGGTCACCCATCACCATTGTGAACGGCACGTACTGGTGTTTCAGTTGCTCCCTACTCCAAGCTTGTATGGACTGGGGATTTCGGATGTCGAACCAGGCGTACCGATAGACATTTTCCAGTCGAATCGTAATGTTACTATTAGCTGGCAGCTGCAATGTGATCACACCTCCGACGGGTGAAGCGAAGCTACCTTGCGATTGTAACACCTGATCGGAGGTCATTATTGGCCAACGAGTGAGTTTCTTGTGGTTTTCATATACAGTGTCTGTTTGTGGGTTTACTCGAATCCGGGACTCGGTTAGTGCTTGTGGTGACAGTCCTTCTACTCGGTATCGGAATGCCTCACCAGCTTTCGCGTATGCACCGACGGGGAAGAAATTCAATTTCTCAGTCACCTTCAGCGTGACACTGTACGAAGTTCGGGTGGCTTTCGGATGCACGTCACCCATAATGCGTGAGAATGCAGGCAGTCGTGTGATGTTCTCACCTCTCTGCGACAGGATTACGTTGTTGTAATTCAACATGGCGGTGAAAGTGCTGTTTGCAATGATGTACGGCTTCCAGTCACATGGGGCATTATGTGCGAAGTACTCACCGTATTTGTCTATAATCTGTCTGATCGCCGTTTGTACTTCATCAGATGTCAGATCTTCCGGTTGATATGGATCGAATATTCGGTTGGTTTTGAAATAGCTCCAACTTTGCGCTCCCATTTTCAGCCTGTCCGCGAGGGTAGCCTGCAGTATTGGATGAAACCGAATATGATGTTTAATCGATATCCAGTTGAAGTGCAAATGAACATTCAAATTAAAAAAACACACGCACATTTGATCACAGCCCATGCATTCGGTCAGACCATTTCGTAAGGAAGCAATAGACCAAAACCCCAGTATGACCTGACAATTGGCGTGGCCCATCAACCACATCTAAACGCTCAACCGAAATCTCGTATGAATAATGTTCAAACTGTCGGCTCGTGTCGATTGGGGCACAGTAGCTCTCGCGTCAACTCCAATCGATAGTCCCGCGATCACCAACTTCCCAGTCAAGCTGAAGTCACGGACTGCAGAGAACCCCATGAGCAATGTACATAGTTCGAATATGATTGATCGGTCACGCCTAGTGTGAGGTCACTGGTTTCGTGGTTAACACATCAGTGTCACAAACACGGGGGTCGTAGTGCAAATTCTGGCGTGGGCAAGGATGTACACGATTGATGAGTTGTAATAAAAGCGAAACTCGAGTCTGGTTCTCTTTAACAAATGAAAACGGCCGATCATCTGAAGCATTCTGCAGTGTTTGTCAGAAAAGAGAAGGACAGCATTACTTTCGTTCGAAGAAAACTCACACCGACAATATTTCTTGCCCAAATCCCAAAGCTGGGTGTCCGTGGAACGTAAGCATCTCTGAGTTTCCTTCCGAAAGCTTCAATTTCGCTCATCAGTAAAGTCTTCACTTTTGTTCCCGGATTACGTCGGTCCATCATGACGATGATGTACTGCGCGGTCATCGGTCCTGGAAGAACAAGCTTTTCTTTATATCGAGTGAATCTCAAACCTCCTTTGACCAGATTCCACGGGTATCGCAAGTCCATATCGCATATGGATGTGTAGTTGGACCAGGTGAATACAGAGAACGGCACGTTCAACCCAATTCGGTCTACATGATAATGGAAGGAGATTTACAAAATATCTGTGCATGTTTGATCGTTGTGCAAACAGATGTTGGACAACTAGTCTGAACAACATGAATTCGAATAATCTTCTCTGGAATTGCTGAATTGAATGCACGTCAAATTTCTTATTGCATTCTCATGACAATACTGAACTGTTGACTAGCATTTCAACATCCTTTAATTCAGTTCACTGGCTCTCAAACCTGCACATTTGTCAGCCTTCGGATAGTGGATGGACAGGCCTCAATTCTACTCCAAATACACTCTGGTGCACAATGCCAGCGTACGCCACATACCTCTACACTTTTGTATGCTCATATTTTACGAAATATATTGTCCAGCACTCACACACACACGAGTTTTTGGTGGGAAACGATTGATTGATTTATCAAGGCACACTTGAACAGTACATGATTGTAGTTGCCAGTCCACAGAATTCAGCCACTTCTATCATCCTCACAATTACGAACCTTGGTCACTCAACATGCAACACTAACTTCTATCACACTATATCTTACTTTAGACTGCCCTGACTAACCTCAATCGTTTCGTGTGCAGAAGAGTTTTTGCCATGCCATACACTCAGTTCTGTCACATTGCAAGCGATAGTTCTCTGTTACCGTGTTCGTTACGCTGTCCATGTGTTCAAGGTCAAAGGCATTACTCGGTGAGAATGGCTAAAGTAGTTGTTTGCAGAAATGTCACCTTAGAATGCCAGCAAACTCCGATGGAACTCACCCTCAAGTTGATAGCTTTGACCATATAACTGAATCGATGACAATTCATACACCGCACCGAGATCCACAAAAAACGCTGCCCGATATTCGCTGGAATCTGGAACCCCCATTGTGAAGTTGTCACCATCTACAAGGTACTCCATGTAGAACCCGTAACCGTGAACCGTTTTATGCAGAGCAACATTAGCTTCATCCATTCGCCCTTGACCTAAACAACAGGAGGAAAGGAGGAAAGATCAGCAAGTTGGTGTGATCAAATACCCATCAGTTAATCGCATGTCTACAAATGTGCTTGCGCGAGCTCAGGTGAATGATGCAACAAACTCACCGGTGGCTTCCTGGATGAGAAACGGCAGGACAAATTTCAGGACAGTGAGCAGGAACATTGAGTGTGATCAACTGATCTTGCACAGAAAAGCTCTTCCGGTGACTTCGTTTATATACATGAGTGTGTTGTTATTTTGGCTTAAATGACTGTGATTATTTTGTTAATATGCCTCTCAGCCTGATTGGGATCGAATTCACCTATGTATATCGGTTGACGATCAATCGGGTTTTTGTAAGTATGAGGCCACCCATACGACATAGGAACAGTGCGATTAGGAATGAGTTCATCTCTGTCAGGGCATAGTAATCGGGCAAAAATGGCACTTTCCGTAAACTAGGCGATTACCATGTGAACAACAACTCACTCAACCTGGTTGTCCAGAATTGACTACCAACAGACACTCCGTGGAATCTCGACCAAAACTCGTGTTCAACGAAAATATCTACATTACTGTGCGGAGCAGTTTATGTGAAGTGTTCTCACAGTTCTGTATATGCGTGTGTGATTATCCATATGTACTCTGACCTTTTCTGCCATCTTGGTTTGGTGGTCAGACTTGTATGTTGTGTTGATCCGGAGGGCCAGAAGAGAACAGCTAGTCAAGTGACAGTTGAGCCCATAGGCTTGTATGTCGCATCACTGGCTGTGTAGCGGTTCTTGGACTGTCAAACGCGAAATTGTGGGTATACAGCGGAAGCAGATTTGTATTCGCAGCACTACCGTCTCTCGAATACGGGAGGAAGGCGCATGAAATCCCGCACATGCTATGTGAAAATATAGGAGAACGAACGCGCACACCATTTTGCACGGCTGACGTGTATTCATACACATTCGACAACAGTACATTGTCATTCGCCTTGGTGGCACCTGTCCAGTAGTGCGTACACACTGGTCTAATAGTCGCTTCTGGCCCAGCGTCTTCCACGCATTGAGACCTATCTTTTGGTTCCAGAATGTACACACCATACTGCTCACAAACGAAGCTGCCTTTTATAAAACACCCTTCTCCTCCTGAGGTTCACTGGCTCTTCCCCATTTGTTGACAAATTCTGTTCGACTGACGCAGTGTTGCTTCTGGCTTATTGATCTTCCCTTGGTACCAATTTATTAACTCACTGCATGCACTCATTCCGCCTCCCCGTCTGTCCTGATCGTTTATACTGGGCCCCAGTTGGAAATCACTAAATGCCGACCTCTCCAGATAAGCAGAAGTTCTCTGGAGCCTGCGCCACTGGCACCAGTGCTCCGATGACCTCGATATTTCACCCCTTCTCCTGGACTGAACAGGCTAGCTTTGCGAAGTCGTTGAGCTGCCGATTGCTCCTTCCTGTGTACCGGCAACGCTTTTAAATTTCGCTGGCCTCTTTCTATTTCGGCACTCAATTCTCCGGTATAATCGATGCATTGTGGCCACATTTCAACATCCTGATCCACCGGCAGTCAAGGGGTTCTACCGTACATCCACTGGAGTGGAGATTTCTTTATGTTCGCCTACACAGACACACGGTGGTCCAGTAATACTAGTAGTAACGCAGATTCCCAGCTGCCTCCTATAACCGATAACCATTCCTCGATCGCTCGGTAGATACGTTCAGTGAGCCCATGCGTCTGCGGATGATGTGGTGTCGTTCGAGTGTACCTGATTTCCAGCTGTTACATGCGTGTTCGAAATCCCTCGCCCTCAAACCGTGGTTCCTGTCCCGTCAAGATCGCCTTCGGTACATCGTGGTTCGTTGCGATATGCTTCACCATTCCGTCTGCCAGCGCGGACACCTTTCGATCCGGAACACCAGTCGCTTCATTCCAACGGGTTAAATGTTTTGCAATGATCATAACGGACTAGTTACCGCGAGCACCCAGTGAAACTGGGTCTGTGAGATCCACCGACCGGAGTTCGCCGATTTCGGAGACCGGCATTGGCTGTAAGAGATGTTGGGCTCCCCACTGTCGCCCACCATTAACTGACGTTGTTGACAGGCAATTACGTAAACCGTCACATCCTCTCTCATATTCGGCCAACATGCTGTTTGTTGCGGCAGATCGTACGTCATGGTGTATATGGTGTGTACCAATTCATAGCAGCCGGTTACCAGCTTCCTCCTCGGTTGTCCCGAGATGACCACCACATGAGAGCGGCCATGCTACCGCGTTAATACGCCCGCAACTCTTCTCCACTGGAAAGCGATGATCTTCTGCCCTTCATCCCTAGTATTTGTTAGGATCTTTACGCCTCTTTTCAGAGCGTCAATCACATTCCGCAAGACAATGTCCTGACGTTGTAGACGCACTAGTGTCTGTGGGTCATACTCCATTACTATGCCATTTACTTTAAAAGTCACTTTGGGGAGTTTGTCGTCTGTCTGTTGTCCAGAAAGCAAATCGGCGATGCAATCGCTAGAACCAGGTTCAGAATTGATTATGTAATCATATTCCTGTAAACGCAGTGTCCACTGTGCTGATATACCCTTCAACTCACTCGCAGTCCTGATTCACCCTAGAGGTTTGTGATCTGTCTGCACATGGAAGTGTTAACCCAGCAAGTACGGCCCCCGATTGTCAAGTGCCCAGACGACTGCCAAACATTCCTCCTCGTTGGACGAATACTTCCGCTCCGCTGGAATCAGAACTCGGTTGGCATATTCGACTTCTCTATCCGTTTGCTCGAGCATCGCTCCAATCCCACGGCTACTGGCATCTGATGCTACGATAAAAGTTCATTCTTTTAGTCAGAAGTCTTGGCTTCAGTTGCTGCTTGTTCACCTCTCGTTACACTTGTGTGAACATTACTCGAACGTCATCGGTCCATTCAGATTGCTTGTCTTTCCGAACGAGTTCGTACAATGGTGATGTGACGGAGTGGAAAGTTCTCACAAACCGACTGCAGTACCCTGCTCGACCCAAACATTTTCTCAGCGCATGTTTAGAATTCGGTGCCACGACCAATCTAATTATCACTATTTTCTCTGACTGGAGCCTGATTTCACTGTGACCCAACTTGCTTCTCAGTAAAACCAACGATGAGTGTGACTTATCGTTTTTAATCCGGAGTCCGGGGTTCTTAATTCGTTTTAGGACAGCATCTAGGTGGACAGCATGTTCCGAGTTCATGCTACTGTACATGACAATATCACCTCCACATACCGCCACACCATCCAGTCGTTTAACCAACTGGACTATCAGGTGTCGAAATGTGAACGGTGTCCCGAATAACCCAACCGGTGTGCGCTCGAACCGAAACTGTTTTCGCCAACAATGAATGCGGTTTTCTCACGATTCATCGGTTTTATTGCTACCTGCCAATATCTGGAGCATAAGTTCAACACTGTGAACAACTTCGCCTGTTGCAACTTAGCGAAAACATCAGCGACGGACGATATTGGTAGAAGTGTGTTCGGTGTCACCCCATTCGGCTGTCTGAAATCGACACAAAAGTGGTAGTTCCCGTTAGACTTCTTTATCTGAAGAACAGAAGAGTTGCACAGACTGCTCGATTCTTTGATAACGCTACGCGCCGCGGCACCAATCCACCAGCGACAGCCCACACAACCTCAATCTCAGCTGTTCCCGTGCCTATATCTCATTGACCAAAATTTTGTGCTGTACGTCTTTTCTACCTAACTTCATGTGCTAACTGTACCAAATACTGCCCAGACATTTCTTACATTGTCACAGGCAACATATTCTGGACTGATTCTGTGAGCCTCCAATTGACATTCCGTTTTGTTCATACTGTACCACCCAATTGTTTACGCAGCCGCATTATTGACTGGCAATTGCTGATGGTTGGTTTCCACGCACAAAGTTCACCTGGTTGTAACTTGTGTATTTTACGAACCACTAATTATGTACGTAAGGAATCAGTCTGAACTGAGAACAACCTTCAACAGCTCGTCGTATTCTGACGGTATGCGAAACCGCTTCTACCGTATGGATTGGGTAATATACCTCTCCAATTATGTGAATTGTAGTCTCGAGGTTGGTTGCAACCAGAACAAACAACCTTCACTTCTATAGGCGCTTACTTCCAAAGTGCAGCCCTTAATTATTTCGCTTATATATCACGTCCATCAAACGTCGAACATCTCAAAACGTTTCACACATTTCGCTTACACGAATTCGCACCCGGGCTGCATTCCACAAGTGCAAGATGCATCAGGCGAAAATGTAGCGAACAGTGGTACCGAACCACCTTCCCATTTGACAGGTATATGAGGTTGTTATGCCGCAAACATTACAATGAGCAACAATTTGCATGCGATTGTTGTGATTGCGCGGACCAACCTCGTCCAAACAAACGGCGCCACCGCCCACGCGCACGGTAAGCGGATCTCTCCACCGTTGATCACGTGACACGTGAGCCTGCGCCCAATGTCAGCGGACGAGCCACCAGTTCAGGCAGTTGGCGTCATGATCGAACACATTTAAGTGAAAATATTCCGAAACCACGTGCTGTGCACTGGTCTGTGGCCAAGTGGCATGGTGTATCACACAGCATTGTCCTGAACGCGATTTCGAATAGAGGATTAGCTGGGCGGTGATTGAGCAATGAATCTTAAACAAAACGTGCCCGTTTGCATCGTGTTGGTGGTTTGTGGCGTGAACAAGGGCACACTTCGTGAGACCACACAGATGCAGGAAAAATAGTGGTGTGCACTGCCATTTCACACTTGGCTGCGAGGCGTGTGTTCGACTTGTGGATTTACTGGTTGCCGATGTGACCCCTCAAGGTAGAACCAGACGTCCATCACCATGCCAGTGATCAATTGAGACAGCTATTTTTCGCTCTAATAGCTCGTGCTCTCTCAACACACTTGGCACTTACGACGGACGTTAACTACGGCACACCTGACAACCCCGTTGCCCATCCACCACTCCAATCCACCCAACGTGTCTGCTGCCGTGAAGTGTTACGGATAAAATTTGCATTTATTCCGAGGACGTGAAAATCACTTTCTTGATAGTGGGAACTAGGTCATCTTGTCCACATTAGCATTTATTAACATTTATCTTAACCGGGCGTTGTTTGCACATATTCATCGTGCGACTTGAGAGACTAGCTCAACTGCGTATAGGCTTCTCATATGAATAGATAAAAACCACTGAGTCACGCTAAGTACAGACGTAGGCGGAGCCGAACTGATAAGTCACTGAGGAAGGACGTCTGTCGTGTGGAGATTGAACAGGTGGAGACTGTACATTTTAAATCGTCAGCTTCAGGTAGAGACGAGGCATAAACCTCAAGAGGAGAACAGCCCTGCGCAACACTCGACAGACAGACTAACCGGATAGGCATTGTGCCTACACGAATATGGATTCATCACCAAACACGAGCCTGTGCCAGTCAATAAGCCATCATCAATAATGAATGAAACAATCGATTCATTTTGATGCAAACAGTAGAAGTTCGACGATGTGGGTTGTTTCCAATTGAACACGACCCACCCTTGATCACATCGTCCGCATTCAGATAAGCATATCTGCCAACCCATCTCATTATGCTCCGCGAAACAGTCGCTTATTCCACCGAATGGCAATGTTGCCAGTTAAAACTCCATGCCGTTAAACCTTGAGTCTTGGTATAAACATACTGTGGTGGACGTGACCAGTAGAACCGTACTACTCGCAACCAGTTAGAACGAAGTAGTTCTTAGGAGGGGTGCAATAAAGATATGTTTATGTGGACAATCCACCAAGAAGTGGCGTTACGTACGTCTGGTGAACTCACTGACAATTCATTCACGCCAGGCTTGTTGTCTCCCACTAATCGCCTTGCAGGTTTAATGAGATCAGTGATCTCGACCTGTCTCAGAAGTCCTAATCGCGGGGTTAGCGACTGGAGTTAACAGGACAGTTACTGTGTCTCCTCTCGAGACGATCGGGCAACCTGATCATTTTGGTATTGATATGTTCGCCGAGCTTGGCATTTAGGTTGCAAACGTTTCATCACCGAGCGAGGTGACATCATCATTGCGTAAGTGTTTCAGCGTATGTCACCTCGCCTGGTGATGAAGCGTTTGCAACCTAAATGCCAAGCTCGGCGAACATATCAATACCAAAACCACAAACCCGAGCCACGAACAACACCACCACTGTTCATAGCCATCAGAAACCTAATCACTGTTCACAAGCGAAAGTGGTTGAGCGTTCAGATGTGATAATTCAGTCATGCCTAATGTGAGGTCAATGGCGCAGTGGTCAACACGGTTGCTCCATGATTGGAATGGCCGGGGTTCAAATCCAGGCCGTGGCAAGGAAATGCACTACAGACGAGCTCTAATGAGAGCGAAACTCGAGTCTAGTGCTTCATTTCGAAAGAGGCTGGCTGGAAAGTCCATCTGAATGCGAAAGCTGCGATCAAATGTGGGTGATGTTCAACTTGGGAATCAACCAAATCCCCGACTACTCATCAGTAATCGTTTTGCTCACCAATCATTGTGTCGATCGCTTTATTGACACACAGGAATAGGGGACTATCACATCAACTGCAAGAGAATTCAGCTGTTACAATCTTCTCGGCGTAATCAAAAAACGTGCATACGAGGATTTACTACACATCGAACTGGCCTGCCCTCCAACGGAATCGTTGTTTCCACCAAATACATGATAATGAAGACACCGAACGACCTGAGCCATGGTGTTTGTCGATGCACTCATTATTCAACCGAGACTGATCAGTTGTATGATATCTGCGCGAAATTTAGTATAAATGAAGTCCAGCAGTTTGGGCGTTGTGTTTAACATGCCACAGATAAATAGATTGGGTTGTATAACTTTACGGCAAGTTGGAGTAACCTGCAAATCGTTGTATTTCTCGCGTCAATAAGCCCGTCTGACGTTCAATCGCGCGGATGAAGGCTGGTGTATCAACGGATGATTCATTTAGATCATCTAGATATTTACGTTCTTATTCATTCCTGTTGAGCGTCCCTTGCAGTCGTATCCTTATTTCAAGCACTTAGTAGGCACACTTCTGCGTTTGAGCGACTCCAAAAGTGTTGATCGATCCACTGGATCGAACGCACCTTTATAATCGAGAAATACAACAATTTTTGGCCAGCGGTACACACGACACTGCTCCAAAATTTGACGAAGAGTGAAAATGTGATCTACACATATCCGTCCAGGGCGAAACACTGCCTGTCCCTTCCTAATGTTTACCTCCCGAGCCGCAGTGCGTCGGCGAAGCGTAATAGATGTTAGAACCCTAGAAATGACTGGGGTCAAACTAATTCCTCTGTGGTTTTCGCGAGAGCTATTATCGAGTGACCCCAACTCGAGTGGATCGTTTCTGTCGTCCACACAAGTTAAAACAAATGAGTCAAAGCCTCTACTAACGCCTCTCATCCTTCTTCAAAAAGTGCTGGCACAAGGTCATCTGGACCAACAGCCTTATTACGCTTGAGAACCGCAATGCAATTGCGGACCTCAGTCTCAGTAGGTGGTTCCACGTCTACCGACCATGGCACTACATTACAAGTTTGTGGCGGCAACGCGGTAGAAGCAGGAGGCCAGTTAAATTGACCCTCAAAGTGTTCCACCCACCGCTCTAACCTTCTGGACTTGGTATAAATGAGTGTGCCATCTGTCTCGCTGATAGCTTCACTGGCAGATGGTGGCCTGAGACCAGTGGCACGGATAAGCTTGAGCAGTTCACCAGTGTTTCCTGAAGCAAGAGCCGTCTTCATCTCATTAACTTTTCCTAATAACCAAACCTCACAATCAGCCTTCAGGCTACGTTTCAGTTTCCTACGGACATCTCTTCTA
>QNGE01006660.1:0-29565 GCA_008508345.1 Paragonimus westermani
GTTTGATTCTGGATCAACATACACTCTGATGCGTATTGTATAACTGCATTGTGACAGGCTGAGGTTTTGAAATTTGCTGTGACGTTAGCTGGGAATGAAAGAACAGCTATGTGGCGATTTCAAAATATCGTTTGCTCTAGGGTTAACTTCCTTCACTTGTGAAAAGCCCCCGGCAGCAGCTAAGCAACAGCAAAGTAGTTAGCTGACTTCTATGAATGAATAGTGATTCCACTTGTGACACACACCGATCTCATATCCGCACAGTCTGTCTTTGAGTGTTGGCTTTAAAATACTTCCGGATATAGCCAATAGCTACCTACCAGACATTCCCGGAACGTCTCAGCTCCTGACGCAACTCATAAACAGAGAGTGAGGTGAACTGACAAAAAATATCTGTTCACCAAAGAACACTGCAGTTATTTTAAAAAAAACTTTCCCCATTCGTTTTCGTCTCATCTGCGAGCTCGTTCAAATTCAAACCACTTTTCCTTTTTCAATATACGGACGGTTTTCCCAGTTGAACATCTTGGCCGCTAACGTGTTCATCATATTTGTACGATGAGTTCATGCCAATTAAACATGCTACTGAAACAAATTCATCGGACCATTGTATAGACGGTGACCAATTTTCTCGGATAGACGAGTCACTTTTGATGACCGTTGAATCAGTTGGAGTCCATGAGGATGTTCTCACGTTACCACCAACTATTCTTGAAATTTCAAAGCAGAGAGTATAGTTCTAGACAGACACGCATATAGATTGTTGGGAGCATAGGAAGAGCAACTGAAGCAGTTAAAATGGGTGAACATTACATGGAACTTACCACTTGAGTTACATTTTGAAAGCCAATTTCATCGGGGTCACGCCTATCACTAACAAGTTGCAAGTAAATTAGTAGTCATCGAAAATGTCTCGATTGCTCAGCGAATAAATCCAACCGCCCAAACTAAATATCATCCGCCCGAGGAGACGACCAGTAATTCAGGGTTTACGGGCGATACATCACGCAAACAAGATGGGATATGCATGCAATCGTTAACGTCTTACACCACAATGGTTGAGAATGTCCAGAAAACAAAGGTTGGATGGTAGAGAGGGCACAACCTTGCAAACTCTATTGCACCCTCAAGCCTCCGTTCCCAGAAAGACATTTCCCGATGGAACAGCAACTAAATAGAAGGTCATGAGATTGACGTCGATCGCTTTGAATTTTTGAATTGGAATGGGTCAGGGATAATTCCCGGATAGAGTCAGCGTGTGTGACCAGCTGTACATCAAGACACTGAGAAGACATGTCGTGATACAACTGATTCGCAAAACCGTATACCGTGTGCTTATTAGACCAGGTTATTTGTACAACAAATCAGGGGCTGTGGTTGGCAGAGCAGATGGACCAAACCAAACAAGGAGTGATAGATCAAGACCGTAGATGATCTTCCATTTTTCCAGTCAAGTTCTTTTGATGTTCTCTCACGCCAGATGTATATTCCTAGCCGTTTCCGTCTTCAGTCTGTTTGACTGTCACACACACTTCACCGTCATGCTCAAACTGTGCTATAAACTCAACTTTAAAGAGAATCGACAATTTGGATACTGCACTGCCGTTCAGCCCATGTTCACCATTGCTTTCAATTCGGGATTTTGCGAACTTCTTGACATATTCGAAATTGATCTCTTTGTGACGTAGCTGGAATATTTCGGGCCACATTTCCCGATGGCAAATATAATGTCTGGTGATATCAGATGCAGTTAACTTCGGCGACTTCAAGGCTGCTGATGTTATCAAATTGACATTAGTGAACGTTCTCACACGAGTATATTCCAGCGTACACTGAGAACACTGGTGGTTAAGTGTCCGACATTGTCCCTGATTCTGTTTCATATTCGTACCTCTAAGTGTTAAGATAAGAATCATGCGAAGATTCCAATAACTGCTCTTAGGTTGACTTCACTCTTGGAACTCCTGTGTATTTTGCTTCATAGTTTCAGCATCACTGCACTCAGAAGAAGCGACAAGTCACAGTATCCCATGATCCATAAGACATGGGACTGCTGTAAAAGTCCGAACTAACGTTACCCGAATTTCACTTAGATGAATCGCCAATTTCGTACCACTTTCCATTGATGCCCAAAAGAACACTGCATTCAGAAAAGTGTGTTTGGTTGAACTGCTGTGAAATTCTGTGTTGTTCATTCAGAAGTAAATTTTGGTGTGAGTAAAAGAATAGTTTCGGGATATTGTCCAAATGATCTACGGAAAGTGGGGGGATTGTTTATTCGGCAACTCAGCAAAAAACGTAATTGAGTGCACTAATCATGTTGAATTACAGTCAGTATTTGTTAACATACAACAGAACCTTCGGGTTTTAAATGAAAACCACAAATCCTACCAAAAGTAATGGGAAAGCCGAGTCAACACACCACTGTTAAGTGCACAGGACAAACACAATCCGTAGAGTTCGTTCTCTCAGAGTAAACGTTCTACCTGGGAACGTTCACCACGTAGAAGAAACTCCTCCTCTTTGCAGTCTTTCGAGTTTAGGTTCCTTATTCTGATTTTGGTGCAGAGAACCCTAGTCATGTTTCCTAGTTTTGAATGAACGTTCGTCTTAGATTAAACATTCGCTGATCGATAAAAAGCTACAAACTGTTTAAATGCTCATAAGAGATCTGGCACACGTCTAATGTGGACTCACGGTTGATAAGCATTTCACAGGCGGAATATATCGATATCTTTTAGAAAAAGTTCCCCCCATAAAATGGCCAGTTCCCATATTGTCCGAAATGATTGCATTTATAAAGCCTCTATAATGTATGACGTGGTTCTACAGATAAAACACCTCGATTGGCTTATAGGTTAACTCTCGACCTTTTGCCAGTCGATATTTCCATCAGCATGCACTCCGACTGCACGCAGGCGGCAGAAACTTACGTTCTCGCGCCTGTCATGGAAAGCAATGTAACAGGCTTCACTAGTGTACGCATGTTACCTTCCAAATTAAAATACATAATGTGTGGTCATGTGATAAATACTCCTTTTACCCCTATTTTCGCTGTGCATTCAACATTCCTATTGGCCCAAAAATACTTAGGAAATGTGTGATAGCTTCTTCGCAATATATCTGACTCCATTTTTCTCAAAATTGCTTACACGGTTTCAAATGGCGATCAGCTAACTTTGAACACCTGCGTCAGAGTTCTACATCTTTAGCCGAAAGATGTACAATCTCTACTGTCCAACACAATGACGTATGTGAGTCAGCATTTAATGGGAAATCGTGATAACTGATATTGCGATATGCTCACACCAAATGCGTATTCCACTAGCTCTTTATCACAACGAAACAGTTCGAAAGGAGCATTAACGGCTCACAGAACAGTCGAAGCCTAATCCAAGAAAATCTGTCAAAAAACCCCTCTTGCATTTAGTTCAAAGAAAATATAATGAACACAATTGATACAAGATTTTTCTGACACAACTCCACTCTACAAGGGATTTACCCGGCGTAATTTGATAACCACCGCAAAGTCAAAGCGTTTTCTAGTCACGTTCATTTGGACTCATACTGGGGTAGCCCGAGCAGAATATTGCAGAGACGTTGATATTTTCCCTCAAGTTTATCATCTGTTTTACTGAAGAGTTCAGGTAATTGAAAAGGGACAATCCGTCAATCCGCCAATATGAAATAACATCCGAGTTCCAGCGAAACCGTTTTGATACGCAATATCACCAAAACCATTGGCGAATTCAAGAGCTGAGTTACACCTTTCAGATTTTAATGTATTAGGAAACAATGAAACTGAAGTGTCAGAAATTTTGTTGCATTTGACATCAACGAGTAATGGGCTACGATTGGTGACATAAATGAATAATGGTTAAAACTGCATTGTCAGTCAAAACGTGTTATCACGACACAAAAATGGTTAGAGAATGTCCGGTAACACTTTTGTCGGAAAGTCCGAAAGTCCCTACACTTGCAGTCTTGAGATACTTCATGAAATCAAGTACAACACTACTTGTGTATGCAATCGGTGAAAGCTCAGATAAAATATAGCAGGACTTAACTACAAGATTTCGAACCGTTCCCTCCATTATACAACATGTTTTCTGGATAGCTACTTCCTCGTTCTCAGCTTTCAATTCTCAGTAAAAGATTGATTGCCCGAATCAGTGTCATTCGTTAATGGGAGCTCAACCACAAAAAAGGAAGTGAAAACGTCAATCAACTTCGACACTCTCCCACCATTATGTGTCTGGATACCCCAAACATATCACAGCCATACGCAATAGCATCCATACCACTTCTAGCATGGTCCCCTTACACACAAAACTAATGGAACTGAAAAACAATATTGGTGGTGGTATGGGTTGGAAGGCAGACTGATAAATACGACTCATTAAGAGGAACAGGTTTGTTGGAATCGATTCCTTGATACGCTACATCTGTATATGGGAAACAAAAGTCGTTATGTTTACCTTGGATATCAGCATTAAAAAGAAAGCTGTGCATGCGGTCGTCCAGGTAGAACTGGGTTTGTTTATCACAGGGTAGAAGGATAACTTCATTAGTAACTGACGGTTAACAAAGACGGATGCCACGCTGATCGTTTACAGAAGCTGTAGTCGAAGGCTCATCAAAAACGTGAGCATACTACCTCACGTTTTGGAGCTAACAAATTTCACCACCGGTCTGCTTCACATTGAACAATAAGTCGTCAGATGAATCCGGTCAAGAAAGCCAGAAACTGCGTAATCACTCTCCAAATGAAGTTAAGACCCGATTGTATTTTGGGTCAAAATGTCCATGTAGGTTATTGTCCGACGGTTCATTACAGGTGGGGCGGATAGTAAGCCAAAGTCCAATGATGTTCTCCTCTCATTCTCAGTAGACTTATCTAATGAATTCAGATTGGTAACTCACTGATTCGAATTTCGCTCACCTTTACTTGGGAAAATCAGGTTGCCTCCCTGCAGTGTGGAACGATAAGAGGTTTTCGCAATTGGCTTTCCTTTCTTACATCTGGATACCATAATAAGGAGGTTGTGTCGACAACCCACTAGAACATGATAGATTGGTCGTTCCAATGAAGTTCCCATGACTAGTGAGCTTTACACACCCGAACGTTCGTTGGTCAGTTTCCGCATATTCTGGCCAATCTGTTGCTTTGCGTTCAGCATATCATACTGACATGCGACTTGTTGACAGCTAAGTTACTTCATTGATTTCGGCCACCACAGCTGTCATATAATTCTCAACAATATGCGAATAATAGGTCATGGTATAGTGTCATTCCACACAGTGCATATTCACGTTTCCGATCAGTACTTCTGCTCTACAGTCTTCTTGGCATTGAAACGTAGTTTCCGTGCGTCCAACCTGTACTGTGATGCACATAGGAGGAGCAGAATATTACAGAAGAAATCTACGATTACAGGCGTAACATATATATTCAACAAACAAAATTCCCTGTGCAAAATGAGATGGCCTATCAACAACAAATAAGGTTGCTCCTAATTGGAAAGATATGGATGAATACTGGGTGTCAGGCAGAATGTCATGGTATCAAACCAACCCAGAAATGCTCCATGCACGTCTCTAGATCTCGCTTTAAACGTGTCATCGCATAAGCCTTTAGAAAAGCAAGTTTGAATTTTCCTTCGAACGGTTATTTGTCGCACAGGTACTACTGACATCCACCGTGTAACAATTATGTTGTAAGTACACTTTCACGCAATTAAGCATCAGATTGCAGACGACCAACGAATCCACGACGTGCTCAGTTGGCGGAAAATTGTACTGACAAGCCTGACATCGTGAACCGTTCGTTTGAAATTTCCTGGTTTGTTTCAAATTCCGTTGAATCGCTGGATGGTGCTTAGCTTATGCGCACAGTGTCTCCATGGTCTACTTCACACGATTGAGTCTCTGTTGAAGTGAACCCCCGCATAGTTCACCGAAAGCTCCCTGACGTCGACAATTATTTATCAACATGTTCATAAATATCAAGTTGAACACCACTCACATTTGATCTCAGACTCCGCGTTCGGATACACCAACCAGACAGCCTATTTCACAAAGGAACACTACACTCGGATTTTGCTGTCATCAGAGCTCGTCAGTAATGCATGTGGCTGACACGACCGGTATTCGAACTCCAGCAACGCTCTGAAAATTACAACCGTAAAATTCTTGAATTTCAACAGAAACCATTGATCGCATTCTGCCGCATGAAGAGAAGCCCATCGGTTGATGTGCAATGAATACTGGATTGCGGTTCATCGGTCCACACAAAACGCATGCGTACCTGATAATAGATTCTGAATCCGAAACTGTACACACCGAGTTAAGCCTGTCCGGTCACTTGGGAAGATCGCTATCATCTAGAAGGGCATGCGTATTTGATTCACTCGTTGGTGCCACTGTTTAGATGTTCGAATCCGTATAATGTTATAGATCAGGCCATCCAAACGACATCTGTGGTCACTGTTCTCTAAAATGTGCGCAATTTTAAATGCTTTCACAGAATGCCCTGTAATAAAATTCATGACTGTGCTCAAAACTTCACCTATTGCCAATAGTTCTCTGTGTGTTTTAGGCAGAAATTAACCTGAAAGATGGAGAACATTAATCGTGGATGATGCAGATTGATTTTTTGAGGCGAAAAATGTTCTTTATCACCTGTTTACTTGCTATGTACTCAGCATTCATATTGGACCAGAATATGTAAGAAATATGTAGTACTTTCGTCGCAATATATCTTACTCCGTTTTCCCCGAAACTCTGACGAATAGAACTATGGTTTCTTATCCTCATCTAATCAACTGTTATGTGGACCTATTTATATTACGGCCTAACAACTGCTCACGCGGTTTCTAATGGTGATTGGTCAAATCTGAGTTCTACATCTTTCGCTGACAAGATGTACAACCTCTACTGTCCAACGTAATGACGTATGTGAGTTAGCACCTTATGGGAAATCGTGATAACAGATATTGCTTACACCCATTGCGTATCCCACTTGTTCCTTATCATAACGAAACAGTTCAAAAGAAGCATTTACGGTTCACAGAGCAGTCGTTGCCAGATCTAGGAGAATTCGTCAGAAGTCTCTTTTGAATTAAGCCTGAAAATTATCTTGACCACGTAATTGATGCAAGAGGTTTTCTGGCACAGCTCTTCCCTACAGGGAGTTTACCGGCCTAATGAGATGATCACCGCAAAGTCAAGTGAATTAGCCCAGGTCGAATATTGCAGAGGCGTTGAGTTTTTTCCCCCAAGTTAATCATTTGTTCCACTTAAGATTCCAGGTAGGTCGAAAGGGACGATCCGTCAATCCGCCAGTATGAAATAACCTTTGAGTGCCAGCGAAACCGTTTTGATACGCAATATCACCAGAAAGTTTGGAGAAGTTAAGAAGTAATTTACGCTTTATGATTTCATTGTATTCGGAGGCAATGAAACTGGGGTGTCAGAAATCTTATTGCATTTGACATCAACGGACTACGATTTATGACGGAAAAGGAATAATCGTGAACATTGCACTGACATCACGACAATTTTAGCATAAGGCCCTAGCTGACAGGAAAATAGAATTTGGGAGTAGCAAAATTTCCTGCTCTAGATCACGCAGTTGGTCTCTGATTCCCGAATACGAACCACGTACGAAATTAGCCAGCGCACTTGCGGACTCAACGCCGGTCAACTGTGAACATCCGAACAACAGTCCGACTTCTTCGGTCGCAAAGCGCAACAAGGTCACGCGGTGGAAATTGCCAGTTCGCAATTCCAATTGCATCAGGGTTTACTGCATCATCTTGGAGGAAATTAGAAGTTTATTCACTTTGGAGCTTCTCTCCCCATGTTTGGCCAGATAATCTGCCAATGGTCGGGCTACATGGATAACTGGCTACGTGTGAAATAGGCTGCAACACTGCTTGTCCGCATGCAAATACCGTCTATGTGGGGAATTGTCATCTGCTACGCAGATTATCGTTGAACTCCCCAATATCAGATAATCATGCAGTATCACATTCAGCATTGATCGACCAGTTTGCATTGCGCTACAATCACCACAGGATGTGTGAATTGTAGAGATCAGAATGAGCAGCGTGATTTCTGATTATAGCTAATCTCGAGAAGGTTGCAGCTGCAGTCCCACTGCTGCGCAACTATTACCCACTTACTTCCAGATTGTGAATACAATTTCATGCAGCATATTTAATAGTTCATGAGAATACTGTCTCTCGTAACACCATTGTTGGAATTGTAAACTAGTGTGTCGGCAGATGAATACTCGTTCGCACCGGTGTTGGTCGTCAGCGGGGGACAGATGCATTTCACCATGGAAAATACTGTACAGCCAGTGCTTGTCATAAATAATTTTAGCCCTTTGGAAAATCCTCAGCTAATGAGGCTTCAGCACCCACGAGGTTGTTCGAGTAACAAATTCATTGTGGGTATTTTTCTTCTAAGTCCATGTGTTGGTTCTTCAGCAGAAACCAGTTTGCTCATCAGAGTATTGGGAACATTTGCACATCATGTGTCTCCCGTACAAACCGTTTCACACTGGGTTAACGTCTGCCCGCTAATTTGAATATGTTCCTAATCATGTGAGTAAAACAGGCATATGATAATCACTCCCTCCTTGGCACATATATGGGCGGCACACATTGAAGGGGACTGGTATAAATCATCGCTATCTCGGCAGTGGTGCATATGAGAGACGAAACCAAGATTAAATTCTATTAAATATGCATTTTGGCTTGATGATGCTTAGTATGCGCCGTTTTTGAACTCAAAACCGGTGGTAAGTTCGACAGCTCAAGATCAGCAAATGAGACACAATCCTGTTCACCAGGGGCCCACCGAGTATTCGTTTAGGTCAGAAACGCCATATGATCCGATCATGCGATACAGAATTACCATAGTTGAACTCATTCGTTCTACTGAAATTACATCGCGGATATTAACATTAGAGCTAAAACATGCGGTGTCCTTATGGACGCATAGCATTGTCCACGTGTTAAATAGGTTGAACGAGAAAAAATAGGCATAAAATGGGTCTCGTTATTTAATTCTGGTTGACCGTAACTGAAAATCTATCATTTTATCATCGTTTCCCACTAATTCCATGGTTTTCCTCTATCCTTGAATACCTCGACTGTTGCACTTTGTTTGTGGAAATACTACACTGGACACTTAATCTCTCTTGGCCCACAATCAGGCAAGCCCATGGTTTGGAACAGTGACAGCGTAATTGACAAGAAACATGTCTTCCTTAACCTATCTTGACGGTTCTCCTCACTTATCCTAGTCACTGTTTTCATATCTATTGTGTTGCAATTAGTCTGGTGATTCAAAGCTGAAAACAAGTCTTCTCCGCTACTCTGTGGTTCTCATGAGAATACCACGCCTACAACTGTTGCCAAGAACATCATTGCGAACGAAGACTTGACCGGATGTTTTCCAGCACACTGGTTCCCACGTTCAGTAGTGATCACGTAGTGAACGTGATAGACCAAATCCGGACCGTGAATCTCGTGTTATTTGTAGAAACATTTGAGCACAACGCTTTTAAAGTTGACATGTTCATGAGGAACTTAATGGCATCCATACACCTTATCCAATACTTTCCTGCTCAACGACCTTCGACGGACATAAAGCTCTCCTCAACAATCATATTCCAGAGCATCTTACCTCCAGTATGTCCATCCAACCCAACGAATTTTGCGATTAGAGACCCTATCAAACATAGAGTGTACGCTATCACATATGACTGTGGTACACTCGGAGCCCCCAGAACCATGTAGGTAATCATCCAAGTGGCGGAGGGAATATCAAAGTCCACCAATGTTTTCGCTTTCCGTTTGATATCCGAGTTCTGTTGGACGAGTGACACTGATTTGGGGGATGAATTTTCAGACAAGTAGTGAGAATTGTAAACGAGGCAGTGACAATCCAGGAATCATGTCTTATTAGGGGGAAGAGATGGCTGGAATTCAAGTCCTGCCTAAAACTCGCTTTATCACGTTCTGTCGGATGTTGCAGTGGCGAGCTAATGGAATCCTTGTTCAGAACATTCTCGTTGGACTCAGACATTCCGAAATTGGGAGTGTTTCTTGTCATTTACAAACTAGTAAATACACCTGATTTCCAACACACTCTGAACGAATGGAGGGCAAATGATGGAACGGGGGACAAGAAAGTAAACGAGCTGATGTGTCAAAGTTTAGAACTGCGTTTTGTCAGGCATCCAGCACTTGGACATTGGAGGGCAGATGGGTAGAAAATTCGGCTGATGCAAGCAATGTTTTCGGTGATGGCTGAGTGCATGATTTTACAGACTGACCTAGTGGACGCCACATTCGCCAGCTCTGTTCCAGTTAGCAAGAAATTCCCACCTACAAATACGTTGTTAAGGATGATGAATTAACTCCCTCGAATTCTGTTGATAAAATCGCCTCAGTGGATTAGATTGTTTGTATCATGAAACGCAGAAAAATGTGCCGTACCTTCTATGTGCAAAGTTTAGCCCTCAAACACGAACACCTTAGCGATTTGCTATGTGGCATCGGAGTGCAACTGATCATGTCTCAGAGGTTCTTTCATTGTTTCCACGTGTATTCACTAATTGAACACCGAGAGACAAATACGGCAGTGTCGTTGGATACTCTAGAACACTTCGTGAGACACTGGTTGGGAAAATAGCTTTACAGACCACGAGTGTTCACACTATACTCATACAGCTCTCAAACGGCAATCTAACGCCTGAATTAACTACAACATTGGAGCAATAGATTTTTTCACAGTTGATACTGACTGTGACCGTTCGATAACCTCTACACCAGCTTCAGAGTTGTGTGTGTCTATTATTTTGTGAGCCAGCTGTAATCAGTCGCCTGTGAGCTGTTGGCCGAGAAGATGAGCTTATGCATTGGACTGACAAAGTATTTCACTGGGTGTATTCCATCCCAATCTCGATGTCTCGTTGGGACTATTGTTCACAAGAACAATTAAATTTGTCTTCAGTTCCAAACACGGTCGGCGCTTGTAACTGCGAAACTCCGGAGAATCACACGTTCTGATTCGTTTACGCTATACTCAAAATAATTGCAAGCAGGCCCGTCGAAAGTGGAATTCACTATGATGGTTACAATGGAATTGAAGAACAACTGACTGACAAACTCTATTATCAGTTTGACCATCACTCACACTTGACCACGGTGTTCGCATTCAGAAAGACTTTCCAGCCAGCCTCTTCCAAAAACAAGCACTAGACTCGAGTTTCGCTCTCATTAGACCTCGTCAGTATTGCATATCCTGACAAACTCCAATCACAATCTGGCATGTATCCGGAGAGTGATTATCAAAGTTCAAACTGATATTATCATTGTACAGCTGATATGCAGTCGATCAACGAAAGTATTTGAATGCTAGTGTGACTGAAAAACGCAAGCTGATGTGAACTGCAACAAGAATACGATGCAAACGATTAGGGAAATTAGCATGGCTACAAATCGGCTGTGCAGTTATCTGGTTGTTTGTAAGATCTAACCAAAAATTAACCTTTCGAACTAACTTTAGAATAGTCCCGTTGTTGCTTCACAGATAACGGCCAATTAGGCCAGCACACGCCTGGGCAGCGGTAAGTTTATCGTACACACAATTCAACCAATCGTGTCAAAGCAATATCAATCTCAATCGAACCAGCTCAAGGTCACGACCATGAAAATTATGTATAACGACCGGATTTCAGTTTTGAAATTAAAATCGCCATCTTCACCATCTCCGAAATGAAATTTCTGACAGTGATCGGTTTGCTGGTTAGCTGCGCCGTCGAAGTTGTGCGTTCAGGTAAATTTGAATACTACTAAGGCATACAATGAAGCTTTTGAATTAGCCCCTGATACGCTGTTTATTACTGGTAACCTTGGGAACAAAACGAATATGAGCATAATTTATCTCACTGCAGCAATATTGTTTAAGATTCCCGCTAGAAAATTGTTGAATCTTTGTTGTTTTGTGATGACACATTAGGCAGGCGCTGATCCTTGACAATTTGCCGAGTAATCGCGTGGAACCTGAGTGATTTTTATTCTCAGAATATTTCCCACATTCCACCTCATGAACCACCCTCATTCAGGTTGTCATGGCAAATCATTCAATTGTTAGTGTATGGAGATTTTCTAAACCTCCCCGAATGAGGATAGATACCGTTCATGTATAAGGGAAAATCAAAACCACTACACGAAAATTTATTGCATGATGAGTGCATTCAGCCTGAGGCAGTGAAATTGCCAACAATATATTGGTTTCAATGCACTTACCACAAATGGAATATGACTCTGCTGATTTATGGTCTCAAAATTTGACATTGAACGACATATAAAACAACATGAGTTCCCTCAAATCAGGCACATATTGCATTTCGATCGACAAATGCACTCCTACGATGGGAACAATACATTGCTCAGTCGGTTCAGCTGGATATCTGAGAGTAGGTATATTCTTCACATATTAGAGTCATACAGATGCTACGCAGCAACATATTTTATGGACAAACTAATGTCGCACGATTCCTAGGAACCATACAGGCACAAATTGATAACAAACACAACTATACTCATGACTTCCAGGAGGTGGAATGTGAAGCTGTCTAATATTTAAAACTTCGAATTAGAAACACATGCATATTTGACGCTCTGTGCATCAAGAGCATTTCACATAATTTCAAATTGCCCCTTGCCTACTTTGTTGTGTTAAGTGAATGAGGCGTGCTCTGAGTCTTCCTGATGCTCATATGTGGAACAGACAAACTGTCATCTTTGTGTTCCCTAACCCCTCTGCATTGTCTATTTTCTAGTCGATGACGTTGACGCCACATTGCCTGGTCAGTCGGAAGCAATTTCCAATCGGTTTTATGTGTACAGTAGCAAAGCTTGTGGAATGCTCTTTTTCGCGATGAAACTGGTTTATATGGAGGAGTTCTACGTAACCTAAGCTGAGTTGTCCAGAGAGAGAGAACATGTTGAATGTCCACCGTGGTCTGTTGCAAACAGTTTTGTCTTCCTTGCACTTTGCAACTGAATACATATCACCGTAAACTGGTAATCACGGACTGTTCACGACAATTCACACGATCGTTCAGTTCACGGATAATAGTTCACATCTATTTCAAGGACTATTGTGACATCACCAACGCTCTACGGAAGTCACGGATAGGAAATTTTGATAAAGCCATCGTAGCGCATGAAATGTTTTCATCAGTAATTTGCATAAAAGTGAAATGCGCATCCACCGCTTCAAGGCAAACACAAACCAGACTCTGTAGTCTTTGCATGTGAACATTTCAAAAATGTACTATAAGTTGTGACTACCACCGGAGATCTATAAATGAGTTTGATCGGCAAAAATGTCCAATTATCAACTAAGCAGCGTACATCAGAAAGTCCTGCTGAGAAGTTCTCTATGTATGTTTGCATACACACGCGGCATCTGAGAGGTCCTCTGCACTAAAAGCTAGAATTGGGAAGCCTTATCGAACAGTTTCTCCCATATTGTTTGGCGACAGTTTTCGACGCCGGGGAATCTCAGCCCAGTGGTTAGTGGACTTATTTGTGTATAGCTAAAATGTCTTGCAGCTGATGTAACATGCATGCTCAATGCTGGTCTACGTAGAAACCATATGCCTAAAGTATTCCACTCGTCCCATTAAAAGTGATGGTGTTGCGTGAAAGCACTTGTAGATGTGATAAAAGCAAATCAAGCTAGTCATTCTCTTCAGGTGTGCCGTGTCACATTCCACAACGTCCTTATCACAACGTTCCACTTGTGCATATCCCAAATTTGCGCTCAACAGGAAGTTGAAACAGTTGTTCTCACCTGAAATCTAAATGGTATCTTTGCTTTATATGCTGACTACATCGTTCGAGTCTAATTGCTCGAGGACTCTACACCAGTTTGTGAAATAAATGTTAGTGAGGTTAAAATGAAAGGTTCGTTTTGAGTGGGTTCTCACTATATAATATAGTCTTCAGGTCCCATCAGGCCACATAAACCCCTCATACCACTGACCACTCAGAATTTGTTTCCTAAAACTTCTCCTGTAATGCTAGTAACCACCGCGCCTGTAGATGTTTGTGAGCAACAAATTCCAACTAATACACTTCCGAGCATAAAATAAGACGCACTGGGTGTCGTTCGTAATAACTCGAACATATAATCGACGCAAAATCAAGTGTTTACACATGTTACCGTTTGTGGAGAAGCTGTCTTAATGTGGTACGAACTGACTCCTAAACACTCCAAAAGGTACCTGACTTTCAATGGGAACATGTCAGAATAGTGCATTACTGACATATTTTGTGTAGGTGAGAACAGTTTTGAAGCACAAAGTTTGTTCACTAGGTTTGTCACTAGGTGTCGAACATTCAAGAGCACTTCCGGACTATTGAATATCCAGTTGTGATTGCGGCAGTACACTGAATGTAAGTGGATAAGAAGACACAACACTCAATCAATCTACTGTTGTGCGACACGCCAAATCACATTTCTTATATCACATATCGCTGCATACCACCTGCCTGCCGAAACTGATGGTGAGATTGTCATTGGCGGAATATATGAAATCTTGAGCGATAGCACAAACCTGGTGTACAAGTTGTGTCATACAGCTTAAGAAGAAGTATTTAAACGTACGGTTTTATAGTTTACAGCGTGAAACTAGTTCGCAGTGAGTTACCAGTTTCTTTGAAGCATAATATGCTTGTGCGCCAGTCAGAGTAAGCAAGAAGAACTGAAGACACCTAGAGGCTATTTGAGTTTGCTTGAAGATTTCCTGAGTTGTGCCAATACTGGCTTCAGACAGTTGATTCACATGCATATTAAAATGGAGAATAATGAGGCGACTATTCGGTTGGTTGGAATTATCTGTTCGTTCAGAGTGGGTTTCAGCAAAATCGACGTGCATTTATGTGAAACGTGTTGTAGAACTGTGAAAATATCACCAGTGTTCAGGTTCAACCATGTATTGGTACTTCAATCATGTTTCAATCATATATCGGTATATTGTATATTCCATATAATTCACATTTCATTTTTAACGCGGGTTTTCAGAATATTTTCAAAGTGAGCTCACCTACTGGATGTAATTTAGTTAGCATAGAACCCCTTGCTAAAATTATGTTACTAATGTAAATTACCGCAGGCGTGGAGTAAATGCGAACACTGAAGATGTACACCAGAAATCGTCAGGCACCTAAACGTTTCCGTTTATGATTTACTCCCAATTAATAAACGCTTTACGAATAAGTCAGTTTTGTTACAGAACCACGTAATGTTTCTACAGGTTGCTCATATGACCAGCTCAAGCATGACAAACAAAACCGGTTTCTTAGCAGACTAACGAATTTCTGCCTTTATGATAAGAAAGAATGCTGGATAAGTCGAAAATGAAGTGCCACTCAGATATTTTTGTCAACCCACTCTCCTTGCATTTAGTGTGGGAAGATTTCACGACTCATGGTAAGAACTGCGTTAGAAGTTATCCCCATCGATTTTTACAGGGTTAGTGATATGAATCTAGGCATTGCCGATGGAATGAGAAATGCGAGTTCAAGGAACACGCTTCTCTTGGTAAAGCAGAGTTGGTGTATTTAGTGGAATGAATGCATCACATCAGTGTCACGAAACCGTCATTGCTGACTCGAACACGAATGCTCGCAGTGAAATTCAGCTCACTCTAACAGTGTAGGCCAAAACAAATGTATCATTTGCTCCTTTACAGAACTCGAGTTTTTGAAAAGCCGTAAGTCGCTAGGTCTCACATTTTGATCTATCAATAAGGAAGGCCATAAATAAGTCGAAGTGTGGATGATTCAGAACAACACTATTCCCATTTGTTGAACTGTAGGAGGGAAGATACGTAAGCTAAATGTTTGCTGTAACTAACCTGATCTCGTAACATGGTATCACAGATTGCTGTA
Organism: Paragonimus westermani; assembly: GCA_008508345.1. Lineage (NCBI taxonomy): Eukaryota > Metazoa > Platyhelminthes > Trematoda > Plagiorchiida > Troglotrematidae > Paragonimus > Paragonimus westermani. Next base: position 15,987 of record QNGE01006660.1, read on the forward strand.
AATACACCTCGTTCCGGGCTATCGTTGCCGAAACTATTTACAAATCACCATAACACACGCGAATGTTCCTCGTGCAGTTTCCAATGCTAAATATACACCGTACTGCTATTGAATACTCCAGAAAGCAAAGCGCTTGCTCAGAGTAAGTACGATTCGGATTCGCAACGGTTTCAGTGCATGTAAGTTGAGAAATGTCGATCAACTCGTGCACCTTAACCGGTCATGTTGACGACTCCAGTTGCAGCACAATTGGAATCAGAGCGTGAGTTTGTGTCACATACCCGAGTGTTTTCCTGAAAGCAAACTACACGTGGTTGGGTGATACAGCCTGAAATCAACGCATTATCAATTGATTTTGTCATACAATTCAGTTGAACCGCTTGAGGAGAGGGGTATGTTATTCGGAGTGGAAATGGAACAAATTGTCGAGTGTAAATTACTTCATGTTCCTACGGTTAGACAAACATTTTCACGAAGAAACCGGTAGGTGATATGATTCTGTGCTTTTAATTGATTCAGCGGAGGTTAGCAGTTCACCAGGTGAGTACTGCACTCTTTGAACTCATGTATGTAGAACAGCAATATGTCGAATGCGTCTGTCCAGACTAACACAACGTAAATTACTGTTAGGCTGACAGTGATGGTTGCGATTAGCCCTTCTTGATCGGCGCATATCATGGTACCAAGACTTGATCAATATTTGGTTGCAAGAATCGACCGTTTTGCACGAAATTATTTTTTAAAATAGTTTTCCTAAATAGTTTCATGTCTTGAGTCGTGCGTAACGGACACAAGGATATTACGTCTTAACGGATTTGCCCAACCGTTTTCATGCAAATCGTCTTTGAGAAGAGGTTTCACTGTCATACAAGATTTTGTTGAAAGGCTAATGAAGCGTGTAGGATTTCAAGGACGTACCCCACATCATCTGATGGATTTCCTGCTACGCAGAGAGTTGAGTGAGTAACCGGGTGCAAACGTGAAACCTCAGAACAATGTTTGCCTCTAGGCCCCCATTTCTGTCGACCACCTTAATCAACACAACGGCCAGAATTTCCAATATTGGATGTATTTCATACGTGCTTCTTGTTCATACAGCATAGAAGCAAGTTAGCTGGACTTAACAATTTGGCCGTTGTAATGGCGAGTAGAATTGCACTGATCTAATTTGATTTAATGCAGTATACTATCAATTATGAACATAGAAGTATGAGACCTTTCATTTCTGATAACAACCGTCCACCCTCTACTCACAAAGGAGACATCAATCTGTTTATCGGTAATTTTACAATTTACTTCATTCATTGACGCAGAAATGTACCTTTATAATCGCACCAAAAATAGTGCACTGTATAACAACAAGCATACATATCTCAACGTTTGCTTATCTCTTCACATGAATGTAGCTATGAACTACATGCAACATCGTAAGTGTCCAGGTTACTTGGAACTTTAATTCAGTGATAAAATAGAATTCCCTTCGGAGATTCCTCCAGGCATAGTGTTTCTAAGTTTATGGAAATACATGATTTCATCATCGTGTTGAATGTGTGGGAGTACATGTTGACAAATCGTCTGGTAGAATATGTGGCCGAGGTTCCTCCAATAGTTGAGGCTGATGATTGGCAACACGCAAAAGACAAGTCTAGTGCTCACACTGAATTCCGATCACGTTGGTTACCATGGTTTTCAAATGGAGTACATTCACATTTAGCATGTACCGTCCACAGTCCACGGCCTGTCGATTGCTCCAATAACCGAGTGCGCACACGGATCTTCATTATACAGTTCCTGGTATCTATCTGAAAGGTGAGTCACAATTGCACATAATTGCACTAAGCGCGATGTGTTGGTTCAGTGGGAGTTACGTGATCAAGCTCGTGTCAAACCATCGTGTGCCACGCCGAACAGAAATTCGGAATAATATGAACTACATACGATGCAATTCAAGTCCATTTCCGGGCTTGTATTTCTAATGGGTGATTCACCAGAAATTCATCGATAATCGTTGATAGAAGACCAAACCTATATGTGATCTACGAAATACAGAAAACTTAAACAAAAACAGTGCGAACTTGCTCGAATTTATTCTCTTCCCCAACGGTGATTACTTCGACATAACCCTCTATGGTCCTGAAAGTCTTTCGAATGGAGTCATGAAAATTAGGAAACAGATCACACACTGGCACAATTCGGATATCACTCAGCGCCTCCAGTCATGCCTTGTGTATGCGACCTGGTAGATGCTCCGATATTGCGCTTTGACATAACTGGTTGTTTCTCACTCAGATGTGGCGTCAATCGACTGAAATCGTGCTTCCGTGTGTGAAGTAACGTCACTCATACATCACAAAAAATCATGGTAATTAAACGACTGATCTCACACCCCTAATATTTTAGAATACAGGGTGCCTTTGGTCGTGGTCTGAGCATTTGACCGGTCAAACCGACTAGTTGGCACCATGAGTAAACAGCAGCCCGTTTCAACAGATCCACCCGTTTCACAGTTAGAGGCAACTGTCAGCGCTTAAAATCATGCATGTGTTTAAGAGTATAAACTTCATCCATACATAACATTGCGAATCCCCCGAATGCCACACAGATAACCGGAATTTGCTGCAAGGTGAGGTTAAATGATAAAACAAACTGTAGTTTTCCACTTAACACAGCTACCGTGACATAATTACTGCACTGCCGTATTCTCATCGATGTCAGTGAAATCCAGCCGTTCAGGCTGCAGTATGCTCCAGCAAAGACTGCATATTTGAATGTCATGCTGTACAATAACCATGTCTCACACTACATCGACGCCGATCATATCATCAACATTGACCAAACAACGTCAGTCAAATTTCACATATCCAATCAAGCCGCCACTCTGCAAAAACTATTTCTTATTTGCTTCAAGCCTACTCACAACTCCATGGATTACCAACAGGAATTCGATACACAGTTATCGCTAGAATTATTCTGGTAACACCAAAATGCGATTCGAAAAACACTCAGACACTGACAATATGAATGTTTGTGCAGTCAAAATTTGAATGACTGCATGTCACTAGTTGAATATACTTTCCAAATATGTGGGTTCATCAAACGACATTTCAGACCACAATCCAACAATCGCCTCCTCAAACGATCGGCTCAAGAAAATTCAACTGAGTTCACTCGTTTGAAAATGCATCAACTGTAGATCTGTGAACAATATTGATGACATTTCTAAATATATTCTCGAGCTCTAATTGAAAGCTGGCCACAAACCCTAGCACAAACAGAAGCCCAGAATCTTATGGAACAGGTTTCGACGTCGATGATTTCAGCATGTGTCATAGATTGAAACCTCCGAATGTGGTACCGGATTTCGAGTGGGGCAGACTGTGTAGATGGAGTGGCGTATTCACTGAATGATTTTGAAATCGCGGAATCCACATGCGAAGTATGTTTTTCATCGTCTAGCCATGAAGGGGAAAGAGTTAATGTCGACTGTCTGCATAATACTAATCATCGTCTTCTAATAGAGGCTGTATAATTCCGTGCGAAATTTGCAGGGGGTACCGATGAACAATTTGATGGTCAGTTTCTATCAAGTAATGAAATTACAGTATTGACCAATATTTAATCATTCAAATTAGACGACACTAAGAATCGTGCACGACACACTACAACAGACTGTGTATAGAGATTGAAGAAACTGTTTATTTATATGGACGGACTTCAAACCAGAAACGTCTGACATCTATATGCCTACATGTCATCATGCTGCAACAAAATTTGTATGATACGTGACAATGTATCTTGATCCAATTTGAAACTTACAATAGATGCTCAAAAAGAATTGAGTAATGGTGAGTCCATGCCAATAATTATATTTCCAGTAACTTTGCAATTCTTTACGGGATGAGTAATGTGCGCACAAAAATGCACATCATTCAGCATGTCGAAGTGATGTATCAGTTTGCAATACAGTGTATCCTTCACCTAATTCTGTTGCAGATTTTGATACGGTGCGAGATGGTGAGGAACAATGTATTAGTTCAATTCACTGAAATTCACGAATTGACTTGAAATGTACGGTTACCGGTTTGCCTGAGGGTATACATTTTACAGTGTTATATGCAAAACACATCAATTTGTGTGAAAATGATGAGACAGATAGTCCCGATGTTGGTTTGATACACAACACATGTTTACGCATTTCAGAAGTGGAGTACTACATCCGGAGTGAGTTATGCACACCGCGCATGAACGATAGTCGAGTTGCACTAGGTATGAGGAAAGAACACTACTCCCCAAACCTTATATGGACGATTACATATCTTATATTCGTGTAACGGCCCCCCATATTACAAGCTCGAAAATGTTAGATTATTCGATTTCAAAATTCATGAATATACGTGTACAGTTATCCAAGCGTCACTTGTCAACCTACTAGCTGTGCAAAACAAGAGTTTTCACAAGCCCAGTTAGCGTCCTATGACTTGTTTGTTTATTCATTAGCTAATGACTCGTTCCTTTACAGAGATGAAAGAAGAGACAGTTACCAAGTGATCAAGTCTATGCAAACCTGCCACATTCAACTGTTTACATTGAATACACTTTGAGACCTACTTGTTTCTTCATATGCGAGGCATATTTGTAAATTAGCTTGCGTTTCCGTGACTCGAGGTTTTAGCGAACACACCTGAATGGCTGACGTTACCACGCAGCATGAAGAATATTCGCGAGTCATATGCACGTCAATTCAGGTGCCTGATATGCCCATCCTGCGAACTGATTGCAGGTTGCGTTCACATCAACATTGATAGGGTAATGAAAGGAGTTGCGCGACGGGTGTAATCGGCCTGACAATCTCGCCTTTTATCAGAGTAATCAGACACGCGTTCGTTATTGACTATTAACGCAATCCTACTGTTCTAATTCACCGCAGACCGTCCGGGATTTTCGGATTGGGATCTAGAGTCGATTGAAGTCAGAGTGGTGCAATAACGTGAACGTGTGCATGTTTACACATTTGTTTATAGCAACCACGGAAGGCTACATAGTTCAATATAGTAGACCGCTCCAACAATATATACGATCCTCTCAAGCATACTGACTGAGAATACACGTGTATTCAAATAACATGTAACAGAACGACCGTCAAATGCATTTGTACGTCAAAACAATGTTTCTCGAACTAACTGTAGAATGTGTGGACAACCCAATAGGCTCCATGGTTCGTCGCCAGTCGAATTGCGCTGCGTCTAATCAGGTGCATGGTGAAGATTCGAGGTGAAAACAGCTGAGGAAGTTGCAGTTGCGGAGGAGAAGATTCTAAACCATGTGCATAATAACGGAAAAATTGTGTCTGACACTATGCCAAACGCGTATTCACTAATAAGTCGACCGGGTTGCACACGATCGGGTTGTCATCTTGTCAGGTGCTCCTCTGTTATACATCGAGAAACGAGGTTCTTTGTTCCGGTTTTCCCGGTTGTTCCGGTTTGTTGTTCTACGAAAGTCCGAAAGAAAATCGATCGTGTTTGTTTGAGAGATAAATCAATTAGCGCAGTCCCATTAGTATATCTTACACTACTCACACAACTGAGGTGGGTCACCTAAGTTTCCGACCCTCTCATGAAAGCTGTAACGACAATCTGACAAACCAGAACGAACTTCTTACTGTCGGAAGGCTTGTTAAAATTCGCTCCCGAAAGCATGAGCGTGCGAGTCAACCGTCAGCTGATATCCAGTCGGCATATATAAGCATGTTCGTACATCGCAATCCAAATCTGACTCAAGATTCCGAGCCTTCGACTTGAAGTTGCCCATAACAACTCTTGCAGAAGTGGAATATAGCTCATCTGGAAGGCGACTGCACGTCACGTTCAAAGTATGCGAACAAAAGTCTTTACAAATGTTAGAACACGGGGCATATTATCCTCCGTCATTGGAGTGGGGCATGTGTCATTACCTCTGAAGAGCACTGTAGTTACAGAACTACATAGAGTAAATTACCCAGGCTGTCTAACATGATCTTTGATGTAAACGTGGTAACATAATGAATAATCGAAAGCAAATTTGTGTCACGCTGTCACCTCTACAATCAACCTGGAACCTTCTCAAAATTTGCAAGTGTTGTATTCACTGAAATCCTGAAGGCTCTCTGGTTGCATGGCCCCAGTACGCTACCGTGTGTTTCCCTGAGGAGGTACCCAAACTTCTTATGCCACGTCAACGGACGATCAGTGAACACAGACAAATATCACTGAGTTTAAGGATAGTGCTCAGCTACCACCGTGAGGCCTCTGTAAGCGAATTTACCACCCTGTCAAATTTGGTGGCGTTCATAAGCAAACGGCCATTTGGCGGTGAACGACAAAAGTCTGGTAAAGTTGTCGAAACTGCATGCATTCTGCTGAAAACTCAACAGTTGTAAGTTTCGTTGCAGTCCACCTCCGAAAGCCACCGTAACACACTGCTCTATGAAAAGTGCGTTTTGGTTCGGTATATCACCATGCATACATTCACCTTCTATCATCACATCGAACATTCGGTTGAATGACATTCTATTTTTGCATTTCAATGCACTATCCTCTGTAGCATTGTTCCCCTGCCATCAGTTTTATTTCTAAATCGAATTACTCAATAATTTGTCAAGTGCTCCACATATATTGGATAAGGTCATCTTTGAGAAAATATCTGTGCAACCTTATTATGTCGGAATTTTATTTGTGCCATGAGTTGGTCTAGGCTGAGAAATCATGTCCACAAGGTGTATTGTAGGGTTGACTTATTCCCGGGGAGTACCGGTGCAGCTTGCTCTCAAGAAGACTGAAGGGAATAAATTTGCAGATATTGCTCATCAACAAGTAGAAAGAGCGTATGTCGCAAAATAATCGAATTCTCTTCACTCTCCTCAGATGTGAACGTGAACCGCTGGAACACATGAAATAAGCGGGTTTTAATGATATTGGAAGAGACCACTCCTTGGCATTCTGATTGTGTAAAGCAGACAACCTGAGTGACTGACTGAAACGCGAGTTCACTACAGTAGCAAATAAACTGAGAGACAGCATAAAGGAGAGTGCATTACAGCTGAATACGATTGTACGCGTGCTGATCAGCCCTGTACATCTGCAACTGATGAGCAACTGAAAGAATGACATCGGTTGTGATACGGTCACATTTGAGAGGTGGGTTCAGAAGTACATCTTCGGAACTGTAGGTCTACGAACATTGCATGCGGAAATCGGGGTTTATAGTTGAAAGAACGATTGGGTAGCGATGATAGCCAAAATGGAATCTAGGATCGAGGTAGACTAGTGTTCGTGAGGGTCACCCAAGTGAGTTTACACATATGTCAAGCTAGTCCTGGAATGATCTCAGTTCACTCCCCGTTTACACAAAACCTTACGCACCAAGCTTATGTTGTGTTCCAGAATATTCTGCCATTTCTAACAACTTCAATGCAAACATAAATCTGCGGAACTCACGTGCACTGTTCCGTTATGCACAATGAGTTTATTACAAACTTCGGTCGATTCCTAATGAGCAACCACAACCCGTACTTTCTCACCCCCAAACGGGGACTGAACTGAGATCATTCCAGAATTAGCTTGACATATGTGTAAATTCACTTGGGTGACCCTCACGAACACTAGTCTACCTCGATCCTAGATTCCATTTTGGCTATCATCGCTACCCAATCGTTCTTTCAACTATAAACCCCGATTTCCGCATGCAATGTTCGTAGACCTACAGTTCCGAAGATGTACTTCTGAACCCACCTCTCAAATGTGACCGTATCACAACCGATGTCATTCTTTCAGTTGCTCATCATTTGCAGATGTACAGGGCTGATCAGCACGCGTACAATCGTATTCAGCTGTAATGCACTCTCCCTTATGCTGTCTCTCAGTTTGTTTGCTACTGTAGTGAACTCGCGTTTCAGTCAGTCACTCAGGTTGTCTGCTTTACACAATCAGAATGCCAAGGAGTGGTCTCTTCCAATATCATTAAAACCCGCTTATTTCATGTGTTCCAGCGGTTCACGCTCACATCTGAGGAGGGTGATGAGAATTCGATTATTTTGCGACATACGCTCCTTCTACTTATTGATGAGCGATATCTGCAAATTTATTCCCTTCAGTCTTCTTGAGAGCAAGCTGCATCGGTACTCCCCGGGAATAAGTCAACCCTACAATACACTTTATGGACACGATTTCTCAGCCTAGACCAACTCATGGCACAAATAAAATTCCGACATAATAAGGTTGCACAGATATTTTCTCAAAGATGACCTTATCCAATATATGTGGAGCACTTGACAAATTATTGAGTAATTCGATTTAGAAATAAAACTGATGGCAGGGGAACAATGCTACAGAGGATAGTGCATTGAAATGCAAAAATAGAATGTCATTCAACCGAATGTTCGATGTGATGATAGAAGGTGAATGTATGCATGGTGATATACCGAACCAAAACGCACTTTTCATAGAGCAGTGTGTTACGGTGGCTTTCGGAGGTGGACTGTTGAGTTTTCAGCAGAATGCATGCAGTTTCTCCAACTTCGCCAGACTTTTGTCGTTCACCGCTAAACGGTCGTCTGTTTATAACGCCACCAAATTTGACAGGATGGTAAATTCGCTTACAGAGGCCTCACGGTGGTAGCTGAGCACTATCCTTAAACTCAGTGATATTTGTCTATGTTTACTGAGCTTCAAAGTTTGAATACCTCCGCAGAGAAACACACGGTAGCGTACTGTGGCCATGAAACCATACAGTCTTCGAGGGCTTTAGTAAACGTACTATTTGAAAATTTCGGGAAAGTTCCTATTTGGTCGTAGAGGTGACAGCCTGACACACATTTGCTTTCGAGTATTCATCATGTTACCACGTTCACATCGAAGGTCAAGTTAGACAGCTTGTTTCACTTAATATTTGTAGTTCTGTAACTGTAATGGTCTTCAAGAGTGATGACACATGCCCTACCCCGATACTGTTGCGTAGTTAGCTGAATGACCTCCGTCCGAACCTAAAATTTATGCTTACGAAATCTTTCATTTGCACGCTCTGGACGTAACATGCAGCCGCTCCCCAGACGAAATAAATTCTAACTTGACATGAGCAACTCCGAACCCTAGGCTCGGAATCTTGAGTCAGGTTTGGATTGCAATGTTCTAACTTGCCCAACTATGCCGACTGGATGTCAGCCGACGGTTGACTTCCACGCTCTTGCTTTCGAGAGTGACTTTCAAGAGTCATAGATCCAAACCTTCCGACAGTGAGAAGCGTGTTCTGGTTGGTCAGATTGTCGTCACATTTTTCTTGAAACGGTCGGCAAGTTAGCTGACCCACCTCAGTTGTGACAGTAGTTTAAGATATTCTGTTGAGACTGCGCTACTCGATCTTTCTCTTCAACATCCACGATCGTCTTCCTTTCAGTCTTTCGCACAACTGATGTGCCCTGTCACCTAGGAACTATCGGCCTTGTCTCTCGTTGTCTAACAGAAGAGCACCTGAATAGATGATTACCCGATCTTGTGCAACTCGGTCAACTTACTGCGAGACACGCGTTTGACATAGTTTCGGATACAATTTTACCGTTCGTATGTACATGGTTTTGAATTTTCTCCTCACCATCCGCAATTTCCTCAGTTGTTTTCATGCCGAACCTTCCGCATTCACCTGATAAGACGTAGCACATTTCGACTGGCAATGAACCGTGGGACCCATTGGGTTGTCCACACGTCCCAATGTTAGTTTGAAAAACATTGGTTTGACATACACATGCATTTGGCACTCGTTCTGTTACATTTTCTATAAGTGCACGCGTATTCTTGGTCCGTATGCTTGGGAGAATCGTATATATTGTTGAAGCGGTTTGCTATATCGAACTGTGCAGCCTTCCGTGGTTGTTTTAAACAAATATGCAAACATGCACACCTTCAGGTTATTGTAACATTTTGACTTCAGTTGACTCTAGACCCCAATCCGAAAATTCCAGACGGTCTGTGGTGAATTAGAACAGTAGGATTGCGTTAATATTCAATAACGAACGCGTGTCTGATTACTCTGATAAAAGGCGAGATTGTCAGGCCGATTACACCCGTCGCGCAACTCCTTTCATTACCCTATCAATGTTGATGTGAACGCAACCTGNCAACCTGCAATCAGTTCGCAGAATGGGCATATCAGGCACCTGAATTGACGTGCATATGACTCGCGAATATTCTTCATGCTGCGTGGTAACGTCAGCCATTCAGGTGTGTTCGCTAAAACCTGGAGTCACGGAAACGCAAGCTAATTTACAAATATGCCTCGCATATGAAGAAACAAGTAGGTCTCAAAGTGTATTCAATGTAAACAGTTGAATGTGGCAGGTTTGCATAGACTTGATCACTTGGTAACTGTCTCTTCTTTCATCTCTGTAAAGGAACGAGTCATTAGCTAATGAATAAACAAACAAGTCATAGGACGCTAACTGGGCTTGTGAAAACTCTTGTTTTGCACAGCTAGTAGGTTGACAAGTGACGCTTGGATAACTGTACACGTATATTCATGAATTTTGAAATCGAATAATCTAACATTTTCGAGCTTGTAATATGGGGGGCCGTTACACGAATATAAGATATGTAATCGTCCATATAAGGTTTGGGGAGTAGTGTTCTTTCCTCATACCTAGTGCAACTCGACTATCGTTCATGCGCGGTGTGCATAACTCACTCCGGATGTAGTACTCCACTTCTGAAATGCGTAAACATGTGTTGTGTATCAAACCAACATCGGGACTATCTGTCTCATCATTTTCACACAAATTGATGTGTTTTGCATATAACACTGTAAAATGTATACCCTCAGGCAAACCGGTAACCGTACATTTCAAGTCAATTCGTGAATTTCAGTGAATTGAACTAATACATTGTTCCTCACCATCTCGCACCGTATCAAAATCTGCAACAGAATTAGGTGAAGGATACACTGTATTGCAAACTGATACATCACTTCGACATGCTGAATGATGTGCATTTTTGTGCGCACATTACTCATCCCGTAAAGAATTGCAAAGTTACTGGAAATATAATTATTGGCATGGACTCACCATTACTCAATTCTTTTTGAGCATCTATTGTAAGTTTCAAATTGGATCAAGATACATTGTCACGTATCATACAAATTTTGTTGCAGCATGATGACATGTAGGCATATAGATGTCAGACGTTTCTGGTTTGAAGTCCGTCCATATAAATAAACAGTTTCTTCAATCTCTATACACAGTCTGTTGTAGTGTGTCGTGCACGATTCTTAGTGTCGTCTAATTTGAATGATTAAATATTGGTCAATACTGTAATTTCATTACTTGATAGAAACTGACCAGCAAATTGTTCATCGGTACCCCCTGCAAATTTCGCACGGAATTATACAGCCTCTATTAGAAGACGATGATTAGTATTATGCAGACAGTCGACATTAACTCTTTCCCCTTCATGGCTAGACGATGAAAAACATACTTCGCATGTGGATTCCGCGATTTCAAAATCATTCAGTGAATACGCCACTCCATCTACACAGTCTGCCCCACTCGAAATCCGGTACCACATTCGGAGGTTTCAATCTATGACACATGCTGAAATCATCGACGTCGAAACCTGTTCCATAAGATTCTGGGCTTCTGTTTGTGCTAGGGTTTGTGGCCAGCTTTCAATTAGAGCTCGAGAATATATTTAGAAATGTCATCAATATTGTTCACAGATCTACAGTTGATGCATTTTCAAACGAGTGAACTCAGTTGAATTTTCTTGAGCCGATCGTTTGAGGAGGCGATTGTTGGATTGTGGTCTGAAATGTCGTTTGATGAACCCACATATTTGGAAAGTATATTCAACTAGTGACATGCAGTCATTCAAATTTTGACTGCACAAACATTCATATTGTCAGTGTCTGAGTGTTTTTCGAATCGCATTTTGGTGTTACCAGAATAATTCTAGCGATAACTGTGTATCGAATTCCTGTTGGTAATCCATGGAGTTGTGAGTAGGCTTGAAGCAAATAAGAAATAGTTTTTGCAGAGTGGCGGCTTGATTGGATATGTGAAATTTGACTGACGTTGTTTGGTCAATGTTGATGATATGATCGGCGTCGATGTAGTGTGAGACATGGTTATTGTACAGCATGACATTCAAATATGCAGTCTTTGCTGGAGCATACTGCAGCCTGAACGGCTGGATTTCACTGACATCGATGAGAATACGGCAGTGCAGTAATTATGTCACGGTAGCTGTGTTAAGTGGAAAACTACAGTTTGTTTTATCATTTAACCTCACCTTGCAGCAAATTCCGGTTATCTGTGTGGCATTCGGGGGATTCGCAATGTTATGTATGGATGAAGTTTATACTCTTAAACACATGCATGATTTTAAGCGCTGACAGTTGCCTCTAACTGTGAAACAGCTGGATCTGTTGAAACGAGCTGCTGTTTACTCATGGTGCCGACTAGTCGGTTTGACCAGTCGAATGCTCAGATGACGACCAAAGGCACCGTGTATTCTAAAATACTGGCGGTATGTGATCAATCGATTAATCGCCATAATGTTTGTGAAATCGTAAGCAGTGCCGACTATACCTTAAAAGAATATCAGAACCTTTTAGTTCCATGCCGATATAATCACAGGTGCAGTATCATATGAGAACCCAGCAACTCCGCAGCACTCATCAGTCATGTTGATCCTTGTAAAATGTTGCACGTCTGTTACGTTCCCTCAGAAATGTTTTACCATTTTCTCCTCAAACACCCTTCATAATTACAATCCAGTGCGCTTACTAGAATGTGCATAGGGTGAGGTTTCCAGAATTTCACAATTTTGTCCCGTGCGACTTGAGATCATGTGACAGAGGTTTGGTCGTGTACCTCATACAAACTCAACACATCATGTACAGTACACTTCGGTCCAGTTGCAACTCACTTGCTAGGTAATAACCAGGAACTGTTTGGTTGAAAATTGATAAACGCATTTGTTTACTGAAACAGCCGACAGATTGTGAACCACGCCCTTCACGTAATATTCCTTAGCTGTATAAACTATGGTGTTCCACATGTTAAAATTTCACTGTGAATGCCGGATCTTTTTCTCAAGCGTTGCCACTTCACAGCTGCAACTGTCAAAATAATTTTGATTATGGATATCACTGGACCATTTGCAGGAGTATGGCTCTAATTTGCGAAACGCAAATGAAATCGTGTATTTATGGTAATTTAGGAACAACGTGCGTCAGCAAGTGTCTGAATGGAATTCAATTGTGGAACTGCACTGCAGTTTGAAGCAATGTTGGAACTTACGACTTCGCATGTGGCTGACAGCTAGATTCATAAGGATACACAAATGTAAGTAAAAATGTCATAAAATGCAATAATACGATGTGGTTTTGCAACAAACAACGAATTAAAATTTGGAGTTACCGGTAACGAGTTGCTGGTCGCCTAGGTGAATAGAACGTAAATGGTTGACAGCGGAGCTAAACTAGCTGATTCATATCAGTTCATATTTTTTCATGTACCACATATGGCCAAACGGTATTAGATAATTGGGGTTGTAAC